>JABCQV010000212.1:0-97488 GCA_013186375.1 Fusarium aywerte
TCACTACCGGGCATCGGTGGAGGAGGGGGAGGAGGTGGTGGAGAAGACACCGGAGCTCCGCCGTCGTCGTTGGGCACAGGAGGAGCAGGAGGAGGTGTGTTCGCCCATGCAGAAGTTGTCTGGGCAGGGCTGTTTGTTGCCGACTCTCTACCAGCTGCCGAAAGAGGACGAGGAGGTGCCATAGTGCCGAACAGCATAGAGGCCAGCTGAGCTGCGCTGCCACCACCAGGTCGCTCGTCGTCAGAGTCGTCATCCTTATCCTCGTTGTCAGAGCCCCAGTCATCTGTGTCTGCACGGCGGCGAGAAACAGGGGCAGATGGAGACCTGGCCTCCTGGTTCTGTGTCATCCTGTGGAAAGGGTTTGTGGCTGAAGGTGCTGGCGCAGCAGGAGCAGCAGCGGGTGCACTTTCATTCGACTGCATCATCCGGAAGAACGGGTTCTTACTTTCAGTCTCGCTGGGTGGCGACGTAACAACCGTTGGGGGAACGGGAGGAGATGAAACAGCGTCGGCAGGGGGCGGCGAAGGCTTCTTCTCTTCCTCCTGGCTAGCCGCTCGGCTGTCGCTCCTTGTAGGTGTGGAAGCCTGGGGTGTGATCTGCTGAGGACCTTCATCTTCATCAGACGATGAGCTATCGTCATCTTCCATAGACTCAAGCTGTCGTTGAAGCTCAAGCTCACGCTGGCGGGCAGCCTCAATCTCAGCCCGTCTAGCAGCAAGCTTGGCCTCCTTCTCCTTAGCCTCGACCATGGCAGCCTTCTTTCGCTTCTTCTCTTCCTCCTTACGAAGCTTGCCTTGTTTTACTTGTTCCTCAAGAGCCTTGAGTCGGGCTTCAGAAGCCTCTCGCTCCCTGGCAAGGTCATCCTCCTGTTCCTTTGCATCCTCCCTGTGATTTCGTTAGTAATGTGACTGTATGGACTTCTGACGTAGCACTTACTCCATCTTCTGTGTCTCGCGCTGTTGCTCCTCATGTTCGCGAGCAAGTCTCTCTTCCTCAGCCTGCTTAGCGGCAGCTTCCTCCTCGGCCTTCTTTGAGGCCTCCTGGTCAGCCTCAGGCTTGCCACGGTGTCGGGTTGGTGGTGGAGGAGGCTGCTTCCTGGCCTCAGTCTTGGGCTGTTCAACGGCGGGAGGGGGAATTCCCTGCTCCTCAGCGAGACGAGCCTGGCGGTCAGCCTCCCTGCGAGCATCTTCCTCTTCGGCCTGGCGTAGTTTGGCGGCGCGCTCAGATCTTTCGCGCTCCATGCGCTGGGCAGCTGTCTCACCAGCCTTTGTCGGAGCCTTGATTCCCAGGGCAGCCAACCTCTCAGCCATACGCTGCTCAGCCTGCTGCTTGATGAAAGCGGCACGCTCCTCAGGGGTCTTGTACGAGGAGTATGATCCTCCAGCAGTGGGCGTGGAAGTACGAGAGGTTGAGACAGGATCCTCTACTCGGGGACTGGCAACACGTTCTGGTCGAGTCTCCTCGGTGCGTGCGGAGCTTCGGGCAGGTCGCTTATCCTGAGCACGGACACGGGCACTGCGGCTCTCACGTTGAAGATCGAAGATGAAATCGCGAACCTCATCCTCTACTCCAAGTGCATCCTCCCAACGGCGCTTCTCATGCTCACTAGTGTTGTCACGACCACCCTCCTTGAGGCTGTCCTCGATACCGCGGGCGAAGTCTCGAACACTTTCCTCAACATCGCGAACCATGCGCTCGTTACTCTCCTTTTCGTTCTTGACCTTGATGCTTTCCTCCTCAAGTCGCTTGGGCCCATCGACATCCTCGGTACCAACATCAACCTTCTTGCCGGTTAGAGCAGCAGTTCGCTGCTGCATCATGGCCTTGGCTCTAGCCTTGAGACGATCTGACTCGGTCACAGTACCACCAGGTCCAGTTCCAACAATGGGGGCACCGCTGCCGGGGTGAGCCTTAGCATCTTTAATGCGGAAGAGTTCCAGTCTGGCGTCCATGATGGCCTTCTCAGTTCTTCGTACCTGCGAGGCAAGCTCGGGAACCTTATCGGTGAGATTCTGGAGTTGTCTCTTCAGAGCCCTTCGCTCAGCTTCAGAATCTCCGCTTGCCAGGGCCGCGTCAGGATGAGAATCAATATCTTCCTGGATGCGACGAATGCGACGATAGAGCTCATCGGCTTCACGTCGGTCGCGGCGATCGAGAATGTCGTCTTCTTCAAGGTTCTTCTCGTCAGCAAAGTCCATAGCATCCAAAAGAACCTCCTTTTCCTTAATCTTCTTCTTGAGCTGATCAAGAGTCAACTCATCATTTGAAGCAACAGATGCAGGGGATTCAGGTCGAGGAGAGTTGTTGCCAACTCTACGACGAGCGCTAGATCTGTAGCCAAACTGCTCGTCTTCGTTCTTAAAAACTGTGGCATCCTTTCGGCCAGCGATGGCTCCAGCGGGCGCACCCCTGAGTGAGCGGTTCTTCATGTAGCTCACACCAGTCTTTTGAGGCAATAAAGCGGCGCCGGACTTGGTGCGAAATTCAGACTCATCGTGTAGCATCGATTTCAGGGTACCAATCGACTTGCTAAAGTTACGGGTCGAAGGAGGAACAAGCTCGGGGGGGAGATTGTTGGGCAGTGGATAACCGTTGAGCTTTCTATAGATCAAATGCATGGCAACGGCGAATTCGTCGAGATCCAGACGACCCTTGTTACCGTGATCAGCCAAAGTCCAAACACGCTCCAGGTCGGGCTTTTCGAGTCCACTTTGTCCAAAGATTTCAATGGCCTGGTCGCCGCCAATATAGCCCTTGCCAAGACCGTCCCAAGCCTTGAATAGCGAGTCGTAACGGGTCTTCTCTTCCTTCGTGATCGCCCAGGGGATCACAGCGTTTCCTTGCAAGCCCTGAGTGGTGAAGTTTCCGGCTTCGCGACCTTGTTGAGGCATCATTTGAGCCTGGAGAGCATCGATGTTGGGCAGGCCGGTTGCAGGCGCATTGACAAGACCCCATTGACCAGGTCGGCCAGTAGGCTGGGCGTTCAGCGGAGCGGCCATACCACCCACAGGACCAGGGGTCAGCGATTGACCATAACCCGTAGGCATAGGAGGCATAGGAGGTCGGGGACCGTTGTACCCAGTAGCTTGGGGGTTCTGCATTCCAGGGAAACCGGTTGGCTGACTCTGCAGGCCCTGCTGTTGTCCAAACCCTGCCTGCTGCCCAGGGAATCCTGTCATCTGCGCTTGGAGTAGCTGCGCATTGGAAGCTTGAGGTTGAGGCGGGGGCTGCTGAGGCTGGGGTTGCTGGATAGTCGGGGGAGTCGCAGTGTTGGTCCTGATATCGGGGGTCAGGGAAGCACCGCCTGAAGGACCGGGGTCGTCGGCCACACTGAAGCTAATGATATCAACCATGCTTGAAACCTCGTTCTTGATATTGTCGGGTAGGTTGGGCGGCAGCTGCTTGCCGGTAAGCTTCAAGTTGCACAGGTACATGGCGAGAGCAAATTCGGGGAAGTAGAGCTGGCCAGCACGAGTGGTATCAGCAAGAGTCCTGGGACGTGTTAGCACCATGTATTAGAGCTTCAAAAAAGAAGTCAGTAAGAGTAATCCATACCAGATATGGGATAGAGAGTCGCCGTCAAGTCGTGATCGCATAAGCAGATCGCGCGCCTTTTCTCCTGACATGGTCATTCCACCATCGCCCACAGCGGACTTGAACAAGGTCTCAAACTTGGCTTGATCCTGCGCTGTGATAAATGACAGTCGGATATTAGGAATCTTGTTAGGCTGCGGCTTTTCTGGTCTTCGACCCCGTGGCTTCGCAGTACCACCTGTCTGGAAGGACGCGGCCATCTCAGTGAAACCAGTAGCTTGGGGCTTCATTGGTACCGCAGGGGGGTTGGAAGGCCCGGATGCTGGCTGGGGCGAGGCAGTGAAGCCAGTCGGTTGCGGCTGTTGCTGTTGGAATTGCTGCTGAAATTGGGGCGGGATCGAGGGCATCGCAGGAGCACCAGTTTGGAAAGGTTGTTGCTGTTGAGGCTGTTGCTGCTGGCCAGGGAATCCAGTGAATTGTTGCTGAAGAGGCTGCTGCGGCTGCAATCCCTGGCCTTGCATTGGAAAGCCGGTATACTGTTGCTGCAATGGAGCTTGTCCGAAGCCCGTAGGTTGAGGCGCAAAGGGACTGGGTTGCTGGCCGGGCTGCTGCTGGCCAGCGCCCATATTACCAAACGATCCTCCGCCATATTGCTGCTGCTGGCCGCCAGGTCGCTGGCTATTACCGCCTAAGAAGGCGTTCGAGTTGGAGTACATTGTGGGCTGCTTCCTATTTTCAAGACCACGTACGAGATCTCGTTCAGGGTCGAGGAGGCGCTAAATTCGGGGGTTGCGAGGAACCAAACGAGAGTCTCTGGAGCGTGGGAGCTCCCGCAAAAGAAGTTGGAGCTTGAAAAATGCAATAAAAAGATGAGAAATACAATATTGAAGGACTGTAAGACCCTCAGTCGGCAGTTGTGGGTTGGATAGAGGGCATCCACGAGATTGGATGTGATGATGGAAGAGTAAGAGAGAGTGGCTTCGTACGTGATGACGAGCGTCGTCTTGGGCAGGTTGCTCAGTTGCTGTAGGTTTCTAGTGGAGTGTTCCCCATGCCCATAGAGTGCAGCCGGAGCGCTGCTAGTGGCCCGCCAAGGCACCTGTGGGCTTTTACAGGGGAATGAGAGCCCGAAGCAAATTGAGGTGGCTGAGACGGGACTCTCCTAAGTTGGAATGACGAACAGGGATTGGCGGTCTTTTTCTATCTGGAGCTTAGCATAGATGAATATCTGTGTCGATTTCATTACGCTTCTTGTACAAAGCTATCGTGGGTACTAACATATGCACCATGACGACGCATGCACTTAGGAACTTTATCACAATCTTGAGTTGCTCCGAGGCATGCAAAGACATTTGAATTCGACTCATCTAAAATTTTTAGAACTAGTGAAGGGTATCAAGAGTAATTTATACGCAAAAAATGCACCGAACCCATCAACAACGATAACTATACCAAGACCACCAAACGCCTGCTTCCATTTACCATATGCCCAATGACAAAAGAACTCCGGAATGACCGGGAAAGAGTCGACCAAAATGCCATTGTCCTTGCACCATTAAAGTTCATTATCCTCATCTCACGTGTGCCGTTCGTCAAACTGCACTCCATGCTCCTCTTCCTCAATACACCCAGCCTCATCACTCCAGAATCGTCGATGGGCTCGTAGTTCCAGTCCGAAATCAGTATCATGAGGGTCTGCAAAGCTGTACTCGTAGTCGAGGCCATCGTCTCCGGTTTGCTGATTGCCCACCAGGTACTCTTTGTCGATTGGACTGTCTGGCTCAGGAGGTGTGGGAATCGCTGACCCTGTACTTGGGCTCTCTGCTGCACTGATACCTCCTTCACTTGACACAATTGAGTACGATCTTGACCAAGATCTCGTGACTCTGGCGCCTGGCTCCGCGCTGACCAGACGAGCTGGACCCAGTGAGATCATGCTGGCCCTCTTGTTGCCCAAGTAAGGGTTGGACGTGCGGCGATTCAAAGCCCTCTTGGACTCAAAAGCTCGTAGCGCTAATCCACCGAATGCTTTGGAAAAGTCCTCTTCGCCATCACAAAGCATGTATCCGTCATTACCTGAGTCGAGACGGCCATCTTCGCCCTCTTCAAATAACAAACGGTTCCTCTCTAGAACCTCTTGCTGTGTGTGAACCGCGTCTTCCCACCCGTCTCGCAATTGCTGAGCCAAAGGCTCACTAACGCTCTGTGGGACCTTTTCGTGGCGCAGCTTAGAAATCATGGACTGCCTGCGTACTGAGGTCGTTGCAGCCGCCACAGCGCTGTCCACAGATTTTTGAATCGTTTGGGCAAGATCGCGATCCGAGAAGGCTGAAAAATAGCGAATCGTCGTACTGTCACTCAAATGTCGTACGAGATGTCTGAAATTAGAGAGATTGAAATCATTGCCTTCGCAGTCCAAGCTGTGTAGTGTCTTATTAGCAGAGATGGCTTCAGCCAGGTCTCCGATATTGACGTTTAGCATTTGACTTCGTACGCGCAGATGTTCCAGTCGTGTGTTGAATCGAAGGCCACCGAGTGATTTGGAAAACCCCCGTCCAAGACGCCCCTCGTCTAGCTTGGCATCGAAACCAGAAAGGTCGAGAAATCTGATTGTGTGGTTTCGCGAGAACAGGTCTGAGAGCGCTCTGCAGGCTGTTTCACTGGCCGAATCAGGGGTAGCGGTACCAGCAAGACTTAGGCACTCAATTGTCTGGTTGACCGTCAACGCCTTTAGAAGCTTGATGTAGTTGGCCTCCAAAGCAAACTCAACCATCTGCACGAAGAGACCCCAGGGTCCAAAACATTCGCAAATAACGGCACACAAATCATCGATGCCCTCGTCTAAGCGATTGCCGTTGATGTAAAGTGTAATCTGTCTACCCTGACCCATTGCGTAGAACATCTGGGCGATCTGAGCACTTGTTAAACCGCATTTGCTCAATCGGAGAACTCGAAGGTTTTCTGAATTTTGTGATGCCAGATACCCAGTCAAAATGTCAATCGTCGGAGCGTTGAGCTGAGCAAGTCTTGTTAGTTTTCGTTAACCTAATTATCATAAGGGTTCACTTACAGCGATTCCGGATAAGTCAAGCTCCTCCAAACGCCAAGAGTTAAGAACGTAATCTTCGAATAATGGAACATCGTATGGAATACGAGTGTTGCCGGCGATGTTCAGCTTTCTTATAGCCTGTAGTTGGCTGAGCGAGTCGCGAATAATTTCGAACTTGACCGTGCCCTGGTTTTCTGACGTGTCAATGTGCTGGAGGTTGGCACTCTGGCCCGGGATGCCCGTCCACAGAGTAGTGAGACCCTCGTCACCCAGACCACAATTAGATAGGTCAAGCTTTTTCATGTAAACTTCATCAAGAACGAGAAGGTTGGCCAATTCCTCCATGTCGCTCGGTGCAATGAGGTTGCCGGACATGGTAATGCTATGGCAAAGACACGCTTGACGTTTTAGCAAGAGGAGAATGGGCCGCAAAACCTCTGAGCTGACTCTGCGGGCGCCCTCAGGGTCTTTAGAGCGACCAACGACGCTTCGCGGGCCCAGTATATTCCTCAGATCCATGCTTCGTATCGACTCCGACGAAAATGCCAGAGCATGCATCTCTTGACTGAGGACAGAAGATTGCATGAGTATATCATAATGCTCCTCGGAGATCTTAACCCCGTTCAGTGATGTATAGGCGATTGTATCTCCAAAGTGTGAATAGTCCTTCTTCCCAGCAAGACCAGATAGATCGATGTTGCGGAAAGACAGCTCCTTGAAGTAGCTGTTGTAGCGCAGGGCTCGAAACAAGGCAAGTAATTGCAGAGTAGAATATGGCTGGTTTGTGGGAGGCAAAAGGCGGAAGGCTGGCTGGGAGGGTGTGTTCCATTCAATGGTCCAACTTGGAACCTGGACCTTGAAGGCGGCACAGTAGGCATGTAAACTTCGCTCGAGACCCCCCAGGTCGTTTCCAGAGGTTAGTTGAAGTGGCGGTGGAAGACCCTTGATATCAAAAATGGCCTTTTGCAAATGCTGTGGCCACATGGGCTTCAATTCGCGGTCTACTTTGGTCATAGCCTCAATAACATGCCGATAGTGAACGCTAGCAAGCTCGAGTCTGTTTTCGCGACCTAGAGGCAATCTGATATATATCAGCATATAAAGGCATAGTTCATATCGCTTCTGAGACGACTTACCGGAAGCTCATCACAAATCGTTGCTCATGCGATGCAACTGAGGCCCGGAATCGTATGAGCGAAACTGTACCATAGGACTGAACCTTCACACGCAGATCGCCAGGGGAAGTTGTATAATCTGCCTTGAGGACCTCGAGGAAGTACAACATAGCGGGTCCGATAACAATATAGAACGAGGATCCGTCCGAGAAGTGCTGAGAGTCATCACTCGAACTGGCCTTTTGGAGTCCGCCAACCGTGCGCTTGACCACGGGGAATGACAATATTTTTGAGGCATTCGCATTCGAATCAGGTTCCGTGGTCTCCACGATATGGTTAATTCTCGCTTTCAGGTTGCTCGGTACCAAAGATGGAGACGGGGATCGTCTGTGGCACATTCTGCAAGCTCGTTGAATATTCGCTAGCCAGTCATCGCGATCCTTGGGCAACATAAAGAACAAATGCGCCTTTGAGTATGCCAGCTTAGGCCATTGGGAGAACCACCAGACTTCGATGCCAAACCGAGGGCTCGAGCCTTCTTCGTTAAAAGCCCCAACAATAGAGCGCAGAGGAATTTCCATTCGTACATCGGAAGATTTGCTTGTACTATGTGAATTGTTTGGTTTTAGCGTGCCATCTCCAGTTCTGATCTGCGGAAAAGCAGCTTTTGCACCTTCTGCACCCCCAAATTTTATCAAACAGGTATCCGTCAGAACCAGATACTCGGCACGGGCTTTGAGGAGCGTGACATCAGTCTTGAGTGGTCCAGATTGAATAAGCTCCATCGACGAGTAGGGCACTTCAGGGGTAATCGCAGGGAATTCGGGGGCGGACGCGCTCATCGGTGAGGCTATTGATACTCGACGGTGTATTCTATCGATCATGGACCCCGAGCCGGAATTAGTCTTTTGTAGGCGCCGCATAGAGGACGAGCTTCGAGACGGGATCTGGGACATGGACTCCATGGAGGAATTGCTGAGAGAACGAAGCGCTTTAGCGAAGACGTGGGGTTTCTTTCCGTCGCCATTGTCGAATCCCTTGCCCCCCTCGGTGGGAATTGGTACAGGTGGTGTTGTCTTGAGGGTCGGAAGGGTCCTCCTCTTCCACTTCTCGTTCATCTTGACAAGCTCGCAGTTGTGCCGATACTAGGATCGTTGTCAGGATTTTCGAGGTTCGATTATCGAAGTTTCCCAAATCAGTAAAGATAGAGAAACAGCTCAGGTTGTATAGATATGCTCAGCATGCCGACAATGTCGAAGATGCACAATACACCAAACTCCCGATTTGAAGATAACTGAAGGTTCGTTCCTTCGTTCCTGACACGAGCCCGCAAACGATATGGAGATGGGATGAACCTGCGGACTAGGTAACAGGGTCGTCTCGACGTCAGGATGTCTCGGTGCTTTCGGTTACGATGCAATGTCGCAGAAGATTGAGCGAATCAAGCTTTAAGAAATCCCCGCATGCGTTGTCGTCGTTATCGAAGCGGGATGTGGATGCGTCTGGCGGCAACGCCCACGTTGAATCCAGTAGTTGGGCTTGGTGGCAGTAAGTAAGTTGAGCGTTGCGGGTAGGACTCCGTATGTAGTCGAGGGATGTGCAGGAGACTGAGCGCTATTCTATGTATCGGCACCCAACTGTCCCTGTACAATACGACTGTTCCAGTTCGGCCAGAGGAGATGGACTTGATAGATACTGCAGACAGTCACGCAAGACAAAAACTCCTTGGAAGAGGAATAGTATATGACAGATACAGAGTGTGCGCGAGAACAGAGCAATAAAACAGATAAATGGATAGATATCACGGTACGAACTGAAGTTCCGTGTCGGTTGATCGGCGGCGAGGGACTGGCTTGGATGAGACCAATATCTAAAGGATGACGTCGTGGTGAGCAGGAGAGTTACTGTAACTCAAATCAAAAGCATGAGAGATCTAGATCACAGTCGTAGACATGGCATGCTAAGACACTGCCAAGGACCGTGAATGAATCCGAGGGCAAAGACAATGCCCAGCAACGCAGTGTAGCTCAGTGCGGAAGATAGGAGACGTGACTTGAATTGAGGCTGTCAAGAATGCGGGCCAGACGGAGGCTTGATAATACGAGGCGTGCAATATATGGTCTTTCCGATCCGGTGGTCCCGGAGACGAGGACGGGGGTTTCTGAAGAGGAATGAGAGACAAGTCCAAGGCTGGGACCGAGAGAGAGGAGAATAAAGATAAAAAGAAGCAGAGCCACCACCAGTGGTGGGTGATATGATAATAGATGGGGGATGGATGTCTTTTAGACAAAGAGGAGCTAGGTATCGCAACCAGGGCGGCCGCTAAGCAAAGAAAGAGATGGATGTGCAGTAATTACTACAAAGGAGAGAAAGGTAGAGAAAAGCCGAGTTGAATGGAAAAGAAGGAAAATAGAAAAGCAAAGAACGAAGGCCATCTAAGTCTGGTAAGGTATGGTATGGTCTGAGGTTACCTTAGGTTCGGGTTGTTTGATGGAGCCAAGGATCTCTCTCAGTTCCAGCTCGGGGCACGTCAATCGTCGTCGTCATAAGGACTGCTGCGGCTGGGAGGGGGAGCATTTTTAGTGGTGGACCACCTAGACCACCCACTGAGCCATGGATCTGCCCGTGCATAATAAACCACATTACGGGCTCTTCAGTTGGGTCAAACAAGCTAAAGCTCCACCGGCCGGGCGAGTAAATCTCCAACGGCGGACTTCTTTGACCCAGCAACTCGACCATAAGAGGAATACCCCTTGCAAGGCTCTGGACAGCACAAACATGGTCTAATGCATTCGCAGCAGATTTTTAGATTTAGATCTCGATAAAAAAAGATGGCCAATTGAATGAACCAACAACAAGTCGTCACTCCATGTTGGGCTGTGGCTGATTACTGGCCCACGACTACGACGGTGGGCAAGGGCCCTGGTAACTTAAACAAGAGACGACGGGGAGAATCAAGGCTTTGAGTTGGCCAAGATTTGAAACACATCCAAGATACAACAAAAGTGACCTCTTTCTTCTTCTTCTTTCTTTAGTATGCATATATATCTTATTCAACTAACGTACGTGGTGAGTTTTAAGTGGTAATTTCTAAAGAGAGGAAGAAAAGAAAAGAAAAGAAGAAAAAAAGAAGAAAAAAACCTCACCACTGGCCATGATGGGCAGCACTTGGTAGCCATGATGATGCTTGAAACTCATCATTATTTTCCATGGGCCTCATGATACGGCCAATCATCAAGTGCGCGTGGCCTTGGCCTACTAATGGACGGATTTGTTGTTATATGCCTCGCATCTACCTCTTATTACCTAGTCTAGATTGTAGTCAAGATTGTTCTCGGCTACCATTGTCGTTATTGAACAGATAAACCCATTCCATCTGGCATGCACTCAGTACTGTAGATGAGAGCTGAGAGCTGACATTCAACTCAACCCCCTCTCCGAACCACCCCCTGGCTTCGCTTAGTTTCAACTTCAACCCACCCGACCCCCAAAAACCCACCTTTTTACTTCAAGCCTCAGCCAAGCTTTGATTCGAGGCACGTAATTCATCTCGTCAATCACTCAAAGGTCAGAGCCACAAGATGAGATGCATTGCATGAGGTGCAGTTTCAAAGCAACTCATTCATTGTACAGAGTACTCTATGTATTCATAAGCTTAGTGGAGCAGCCCTGGTTCGACTTTGAGTTGAGCCAGGTCCTTGATCCTTTCACATATAAACATCGTATTCAGTGATCTCGTGTCGCTTCTGGCCAAGACCTTATCCCGCCTCGTCTCGTTATGAAAAGCATCTCGCGCATAATCCTTATCTGCCGTACTGCCGGACGCAGTATCACCTTGCAAGCCCTCTACAATATGTGCCAGTCGCAAAGCTCAATTAATAGTTAGACCATTGAACTCGGTCTTCGAGCTTGCGATTGGCATCGGCACAAAGCTATCCGACGCGGCGTCTTCGTTTGAGACAAGCTCAGAGATGTGCTGAAAGGGTTCTACGGCTGAGTTGAGTCTACACTCGTCTTGCAAGATCGAGAACGGCCCATTAGTTTATCTTTGGTCATCTTGACAGTATTGTATGCGACTTTCGTCATTATACAGGGAAAAGAGGAAAAGAAAAAAAGGAGGCTAATTTAGAGGTCAGAGATGGAGCTGGAAGCTTGGACAACTTTGCAGTCCTGGCGCCGGGTCTGATCGTCTTCATCTATTTATCAATTAATTAGAAAGCTCGATATCCGCGGTTTGCGACAAGCCTGTGGCCCCTTGAATCTGGCGCTTTTATTATTAGCGGCATGGCAACTTGTGGTGAAACCAGCAATTCAGGTCAGGTCAAGTTGAGTCAAGCTAATAACCGGAGAATCCGGATACGTACGTATTACAGTCCTCTGTAGTCTGGAATCTAGGCCCATGCACAAAAAGAAGACCCTTGTTGGAAAACTTAAGCTACAGTACCTTATTAGCTTTCCTCGTAGTCACGGATCATGTGGGTTGATGCTCTCCCGACTCGACTCGACACGAACGAGAACCGTCTAAGAAAAGCAACGTCCCCACCAATATCCATGCTTTACGGGCAATTAGCACAGCTACGTAAATTCAGGGACCAGACTAATAAAAGATGAGAGCTTCCAGCATTTTCCTGAACAGTGGCTGTGTTCCATCATGTTTCCATTGCTTGTGGATTTTTTATTAAGGATAAGATTTCTTGACCGCTTCATTAAGATTCATAGGGAACCAGGGATATATACATATGATACTTGGGTACTGATGCAACCTAATTTGCTTCATTGGTCTTGCTTGCATCACATACTGAACTATCGGTTCTTGCTTTTGTCGAAAAACTGTTCTCTGGGTGTCAACGCAATTAACAACGTCAACAATTTTGGTCTCACGCCCAGCACATATTTCACGTGGAGACGCACCTTTCTGAAGCCCCCCCCAACATACTTTCGGGGCCGGTCCTTTCATATGGGTTCACTTCCCTATCTTACGATAGACGAGTGTTTCGAAAATATTAACGTACAAAAGAGGCCCCCCTCCAGGGTCTTGGTCAAGGATACAAGTGCAGAACCACAGTACCATAGGGGCAATCTGTCAACCAGACAATGAGAATTGCTTAATCACCTAGAGCACTGGAACTCTTCAGTGTAGCAGAGAGTGTTTATTCGTGACACTCTTCACATAGCTCATGCCGCAATTACTCGATTGAGCATGGCTGTGTTCTATGGATCCTTGCGTCCAAATGGATCAAGATAGAAAGTTTTAGAGGCTCAGCTAGATGCTGTATATGTCCCCAGATACGATTGTGTGTACAGAATACAACGATAACGAATACAGCAGCGTATGACATGTTATTATCTCAAGAAAGGCCTCAGCAAGGAACCTGGTTTAAGTAGAGTACTCGAAAATATCACGTTTCCGAAATCTGCTGCATCACCAGAGCAGGCGACATCATAGATGAAGTTTATGACATTCCGTCATATGCAATAGCCACTCTGGGTATGATCTCTTATTCAGCCGCCCCTCTCAAAGCATATTGGCGGTTTATGCCATGGCAGGTGGATGATAATGCAATTAGGTAGTGACAAGAGGAACAGGTAACTTAACAACACACGTTGAGATGTCTTGGTAATAAGCGAGTCCCGCATACTGCCAATCATTTCAGAACAAAAGAATAATAATTTGGCGGTTCAAGAAGGAACTCTGAAGTATACAGCAACATGTATGAAAGGAGTGAATATGTATCCTGCGGCACAGGACCTGTAGTTGCGTGATATACCTATCTTTATGTCTAGATTGCTGTTATTTAAATCATATTACAGGCTAGATATCATGAGAGTTCATGATGCCTTCTTGAGTACACATTCGACCAAATAGAATGTTACAGAAATACGATAATGGGCTATCGTACCAATATTCGGGATCGAATGTGTTCCCCCCGAGGCGCGGTAGTTGTGCCGGGTAGTCAAAGTCCGAGGAGAGAATTCCCATATAAACTGCCAGATATCGGCAAGATCCATCACTACAGCCACAGGAGTGAGGCGCGTGACTGTGAGTATGTATGACCAACCCACAGCAGGTAAGTAAACCGCCCAGACTTGGGGACGATGATGTATGGTCGATTGTCCACACTAAGACAGCTTAGGTGAGTCTTGTACAGCGAAGGGTGTAGGGCATAACGAGGGCTTGTAATCCCGGCAGAAGTATATAAGACTGTGCCATGCCGTATCTCGAGATTAATCATCTTTTCTAACTTGTTCTTTGTCAGTTTCTTCAACTTCCACGGCGAAAGATAACTCAAACCCGAAGAAACTACCCCGCCACAAGTCGAACTTGAAGCCATAGTCTGGGGTAACAACCAATCACGACTCTCAATTCCCAACTGATCGACTGACGAGCTTGAAAGGCCGGCGTCTTCAACCGCCACGTGACCGCTTCCAGAGCGCCAGTGCTTCCCATACCTTCTCCCAGTGGACCTGCGATTTCGGTCTTCGGTCTTCGGCCTCCATTTTTTTAATAACCTACCAGAAAGCTCCCCCTCCTCTTCTTTCCTTTAAACTGTCCAAAGGCCTCAGGACAGCTTTCTTTCCAACCCCCGCAAAACCCACCTTTCGTCTGGTCTGGGTATAACATACAGCACAAGCAAAGCCAACATCTTGTCTGTGTAACCTTACCTGAGCTCTCCTGTGAGGTTCAATTGAATTGCTCAATTCTAGAGCAAGAGCTTCACCGAAGAGCATCGCATCGCGTGGTTCCAAGGCGGGGAACTCAAAGCTCCACCATGTCCTCTCCCGGCGACAACAAGTCGCTTCTCGCGAGGCACTACATCGACTATGTCTACGCGCCTGGTCTGCTCCTCATCGTTGGCACCTTGATTGTCAAGAAGGAATGGACTCCTTTCGCTGCCCTCGTCGCCATTGCCTTCGGCATCTACAACTTCATGGCTTTCCGTAAGTTCCGCTACATTGATGTTTCTTGTTCACACAGCAGTTGTCACAGGGAGCTGTCAATGCCATTAACTAACCTGGTCGAATTGCAGAGGTCAAGACGACTCTTAAGCCTGATGTTTTCCAGGACTTCGAGCTCGAGGAAAAGACCATCGTGTCGCACAACGTTGCCATGTAAGCTGCCGATGCAATACCTGCACCCACACGATTCTGCTCAGTATACTAATTGCGCGATAGCTACCGCTTCAAGCTTCCCAGCCCCAAGCACATTCTCGGTCTTCCCATCGGTCAGCACATCTCCATTGGTGCTCCTTGCCCCCAGCCCGATGGCACTGTCAAGGAGATTGTCCGCTCTTACACCCCCATTTCCGGTGATCACCAGCCCGGCCACGTCGACCTCCTGATCAAGTCTTACCCTCAGGGCAACATCTCCAAGCACATGGCTTCTCTCACCGTTGGCCAGACCATCAAGGTCCGCGGCCCCAAGGGCGCTTTCGTTTACACTCCCAACATGGTCCGACACTTTGGTATGATTGCTGGTGGTACTGGAATTACCCCCATGCTTCAGGTCATCCGGGCTATCGTTCGTGGCCGAGCTGCTGGAGACAAGACCGAGGTCGACCTGATCTTCGCCAACGTTACCCCCCAGGACATTCTTCTCAAGGAGGACCTCGATGCTCTCGCTGCTCAGGACGCTGGTATTCGCGTGCACTACGTTCTTGACAAGCCTCCGGAGGGCTGGACCGGTGGCGTTGGCTACGTCACTGCCGACATGATCGACGTAAGTACACACATTCGAAGTCTGATAGTTCAATTCGCTGACCATTATAGAAATACCTGCCCAAGCCCGCCGATGATGTCAAGATTCTTCTCTGTGGTCCTCCTCCCATGATTAGCGGTCTCAAGAAGGCCACTGAGAGTCTTGGCTTCAAGAAGGCCCGCCCTGTCAGCAAGCTTGTTGACCAGGTCTTTGCCTTCTAAGCATATGAATCAACTGTGCTGGAAAGCATAACCTGGATTCTTACTTGCATTGATTGGATGGGACAGGCGTAAGGGATGGTCCATGGAAGTGTAAAACTCAACTATATAGAAAACGAATCTGGAAGAGACGGAAAGATACACAACATTTGACTGCGAAAATATTGAACTATTGGGAGGCATACGCTACTATCCCAAGGTGATTGGAATTGTGCCAACGGGAAGACATGTAAATTCACGTTAGTCATACACCGCAGCATATTACACTATTAATCTCAACTGAAATGTTTTTGTCCGTATGCAAAATTACAAGATGAAGACGCTTCCCATTCTACCCAATGCCCTGATGTAAAACCATCGAACTTAATGATACAACTAGTCCCAGCTGAAGGGCAGACTTTTTCTCAGCGTGTATTAGCAAAAAAAAAAAAAAAAAAACCACAATCTTAATTCTCAACTGTATCCCTGTTTATTCTTCATCCTCAGCTGCGTCCGCCATGCTGGTATCCGCTGCAGGGCGAGGCTCGTCATCTTCATCACCAGATGTAGTCTTGGCTTGGACAGGTGTTTCCTCTTCGTCATTGTCCTCCTCATCACTGTCGACGACACGTCCACGGCGAGCTCGCTTGTTCTGCTGGCGTGGAGCAACTTCTTCCTCATCGTCATCATCACCTTCTTGATTAGCACCGTCATCGACATCCATTTTGTCGTCCTCGACAGCCTTTTCATCGGCCTCGGATAGAGGAGTTTCCTCCTTATCGATGTTCCTCTCAGCACGTTCGAGTTCGTCCTCATCGTTGTCATTGTCTTCATCATCGCTATTGACAACAAGTTCGGCCGACTTGTACTTGGAGGAGTTGGTCTCCTTCTTTGTAAGGCGACGGCGCTTTTTGGTGCGCTCTCCCTCTTCTTCAGACTCGTCGTCCTGGCGCTCGCTCTTCTTCTTCTTCTTTCCTCCAGATCGTTTCGGCTTGGGTTCTCCCGAAGCTCGGGGTGCAGTCTTGCGCTTTCGCTTGACCTTGTCTCCCGTCTCGCTGTCGGTCGTCATCTCAGCTTCCATGCGGGCCCGTTCTTCCTCAGCTCGCTTCTCAGCCAGAGCTCGGTCTCGTGCAGCAATCTCTTCACGCTCCTTCTTGATCTTCTCCTGTCGCTCTCGTTCTTGTTCCACAATCTTTTGGCGCTCCTCCTCACGGCGTCGAACCTCTGCCTCTCTTAGCTCCTTGGCTGCCTGTATCTTCTCCTTGTTCTTCTCCTCCCACTCTTTCTGTTTGCCAATGGCACGCTGAAGCTGATTGCGTAAGGTATTACGTGCCATGTTAGCACGCTGTTCCACGTCGTTCTTGGGATAAGGAGTCTGAGGATGAGCCGCGATCTCGTCCAATGCTGTGATGGCAGACTCAAGACCCTCTGCAGCCTTTTCAAGTTGTTCTGTGGATCGCTTGTTCTCTGGCAGTCCGTGGATCAGTGTAACGAGCTGGATTTGCACGAAGGCGACGTTGAATTTGTAATGCACCTGCTCAGGAGCAACAGCGAGAGCCTAGTGGTCTGGATTAGCATGATGTAGCATTCGATAGGAAGTAAAACAAACCTTCTGAGCACACTCAAGCGCTTTGTCGTATGAGTCCACGTCACGCTCAGCTCGACCACGGTTCAGCCATGTTCGACCCAAGCAAGCAAGAATCGTCGGATCGTCTTTCTTGCCGTCTTTAGAAAGTGCCATCTCGTAATGCTCGATAGCCTTAGAGTATTGCCGGAGCTCGGCGTAGATATGTCCAAGGTTGACATAAAGGTGAGAGTCCCTGACAGTTTCTCGAACCTTGTTGAAAATGCCCAATGCCGACTTATGGTCCTTCTTGTCTTCCACGAGAGCAATAGCAATACCTTGTGCGGCGTAGGCATTCTTTGGGTCCAGTGAAAGTGCCTTTTCGAAGAACTCGACAGCTTTACCATATGTTGCACTTCGCTTTTGCTTATCGGAATCCGACTCGCGACGCATCTCTCGCGCTTGCATAAGATACAAGTTACCCATACCGACCAAAGCATGTCTATCGTGCTTGTCGTAGTTTTGCAAAGTATGCTTGTAGTGACGAAACTCAGGATCCTCGTTAACGTTGGCGGGGCGCTTCCTCGAGTGAACCTTGCCCAGATACCAGCCGTATAACGCGCGGACCTCAAGGTCGGTGTTGTTCTCCTGGTACAGTTTGGCAACTGCGTCAGGTCCCTCCTTGTTGGGGTTCTTTCTCAGTTTTATGTAGGCAAGTCTGGCGCGAGCATCTGTGTAGTCATCGTGTCGGGCCAACAGTCCCTCGTACACCTCAATAGCCTTATCAGTCAGGCCTCTGGACTCGTAGCTTCGTGCCAGATTGAAGCTGATCGTTGATACCAAGGCATCCGTATCCATATCAGGATCCTTCTCGCCAATCTTTATGCAAGCACCCAGCGCGGCCTCAAACATTTCGCTAGCAAGCTCATGCTTTTCAGCTTGTGAGTGGAAGCAACCGATGTTGTTTAGCAACTGAGGTGGCAAAGACTTGCGAAGTGCAGCCTTGATCTCAGCCGCGTCCGTAACATCCTCTGGTCGTTCTGAATCGGAGACCTGGTCCAGCTCCAATTGCTCGACTTGCTGTAGGCATTGGAGAGCCTTTTCGGGTTGCTCTGTCTCATAAAGACGTGCGAGGTTGAGGAGCACTGACGCGTCCGGAGATAATGCCCTCTTGGGATCCTTCCAGGCATTTCGAACGCCTTCGAGTAGTGTAATGGCTTTCTTTAGTTCAGGGGACTTATCCTCTTTGCTATCACTGACCTGGTTCGCGAACACTTCCTCGGCGTACAGTGTACCCAGGAGAATCATTGCCTCGTGGTTTTTGGACTGCTGAATCATTTTTTCAAGGCGAAGTTTGGCTTCTCCCAGATCGTTCTTCATGACAGACAGCTGGGCAACACCAAACTTGGCAGGAAGATAACCGGTCTCGGTTCCACCTCGAGCTTCATCGGCACGTCGGTAGTAATCAGTCGCCCGTTCGATATCTCCAGCATAGTGCTCCTTCCTTGCAAGCAAATACCAACCGTCACTAGCAATAGCATTGACGTCTGTGTACTGGATAGCTTTGTGCGCCAATTTGTCGGCATTGTCCCATGCCTTTCTCGACAGAAAGTACCCAGCAAAGGTAGAGCATGTAAGTGGAACATCTTTATCCAGCTTGAAGGATTTTTGTGCGTACTCAGTCATTGCTTTCCTGTAGAGTTTAAGGAATTCGTCGCTATTTACTGGCACATGGCCACTCGCGTCCAAGTAGTAAAGGCCGAGTAGGATGTTGGCAACCTTGGAGTTGGGGTTGATCTCGAGGCACCTCTCCCAGGCCATCTTTGCATCATCTTTGAAGCCGAGTTGCCAGAAACAGCAACCAATACCGATTCGAGGGTCCGGGTCGACCAGGTCAGGCATCTTCTGCAGGACGTCTTGGTAGATTGCTAGCGAGTCAGGATACTTGTGCATCGAGAATAAAGCCCGAGCTTTGCCCATAAGCGCCAGCATGTTTTTCCCTTGGGAGACACGTAGAGCATCATCGAAGGATTTGACAGCAGTCTTTAGAAGCTCATGCTTCTCAGAGCCAATACCGCCCGCAGTCTTAGATGGTGCTTGCAAAGAAGCTCGTAGAAGTAGGAGGACACCACGAGCGAGGAAAATGGGTGGGAACGATGGATTGAGTCGAGCAGCGTCGTTGAGAGAAGATGTCGCGAGTTGAAGATAATACTCCTTTGTCTTGGCCTCAGACACGGAGATGCCCTCAGGGGCGACACGAGGCGCCTCTCTGCTCTTCCACAGATACATCCAACATAAACAGCAGACCATGCTAACTCTATCGCGCGGGTTGGCACTGTTTCTCTGGATGTCGTTGCCGCCGCGCTGGAGCATCTCGATGGCATGGTCGACCTTGTGTTGTTTAGCATAAGCTAAGGCGACAGTCATCCAGTATGTTTTTGCGGCGTTTTCGTTTTCTAAGAGGGTGCAGAGGTCGGCGGGTTCGTCGACGAGGTCTTCGAGGTTGATTTCGACAGCTTCATCGGCCTCGCCGCTGGGGATAGGAATGTCAATGGCGGAGGGGATATCGCTGAATCGAGTGCTGACGGGCGCCGACTGGGCATCGCCATTGACACCATTTGCGGTGCCGTTTTGCGAAGATGACATGATGGTGAAGGGCGTGTGTGTGTGTGTGTGTGTGTGTGTGCGTGTAGAGAAGGATATAGTATTCGGTCGGAAGCGAAAAGTTGGGTCGAGGAACGCGTCGTCGCTCGTAGCAGCTAGCAATGCGCCTCGAGTAAAAGCAGAATCAGCTCATCGAGTGGTTCAAAGACCAAGCGGCATAGTCAATCACAAAATCTAGGCTTGTTTGGGTGGGAATCAAGACTTTATTATCAAAAAGGAGGAGGGTGGTGATGACGGCGCAGATAGTTTTGGCGTGTTAGTTTTATTGTATCACAGGATGAATGAGAATCTGAGGAGCTGCTTCTCGAGGTGCTGTACGTACTTTGTTAGTGGGGCTTCAATCGTTTATCTGATTGGTTACTGACTTACAAGATCCAAACGTCCAACGACATGCGACAATTGACCAGATTAAAAACCTAGGATTTTGTCAATCACTAAGAAAATATTTCTTCACACAATATGCAGGTATCTATGTATTCTCTTGTGCTTCAATGTACGGTGATAGTGTTCTTACCGAACTCACTGGTGTTCATATAGACATTGTCAACTTCTACTATTGGATCGAACAGAACACTAGAACAGTCAAAGAGTCAAGAATTTAGTTAGAGATGCATTTACTGTCTATAGATACTCCGGAGTCTACTTTAGTCTGTGCCGCATATTTCAAGTGTGTTGTCGGGGTCATATAGCCTCGACTTCATGTCCTGAGGTAGACACCTCGCTTATCTAGAGTTTTGCAGCAACACGATAGTATACTTGTTCACGATACCGACCAAAAAACAGGGGCTCTTGAAGTGAATTGAATGGTTTCCAGTCACATGAGTTACCTTTAGCGCGTTATATGGGCTAGATGCCTCAGAAACTCGATGTTCGATGCCTGATATATCAAATTGCGCCAGCGTGCGCTCTCTCTGTTCCGTTTTCTTGGAAGAACACCTAGCGAAGAGCAACACACAATCGTTTAATACAACTTATCCTAATTTTATTTCCGTACCACCCATTGCTAGTATCCTTTGGCCTTCATATAAGTACCTCTATGCAATATATGACTTATAGGTAGAATAAATATCAAGTTCAGCTCCGATGATAAAGCGAGCAGCGTGCAACTGGCAAACACTGCCAGCTAGCTCTACAGCCTCTACCTGACTTCGCTCTCTCTGCCTCCCTCTAACTACCTCTACTTCTAGCACGAAATAATATGCCTTCTCTTTTTTCTCTTGGTCTCTCTTTTCTTTCTCTTCAACACCACAAGCCTGATCGTATGAAGGTGTTCTAATCCCCTACTTGACCGGTTTTGAACAGTTGCTTTCACATTTCTTAATTATTATTCTCTGTACTAAGAGAAGCGTTATTCTAACCTCTATTTGCTATTACTTCTTGGCCTCTATCATTCATCCTGTAATACCAAAAGCTCGATCGCTTAGAGGTATTCTAGCCTTCTCCTTCGCTGGCCTCAAACGGTCGTCTTTACATCCTTTCCTTCTCGTCCCCGATACCAAGAGAACTATTATCTCGAGCTCTTCTACTCAAGCCGTAGTCAGTCGGCTTTTACATCCTTCCTTTCTTGTTCTGGATATCGAGAGAGTCATTGTCCTGATTCCTTTTCCCGAGCCCGAACAAACACTTAGGCATCCCCTTTTATCTTGTCCTATCACCAGGAGAACTATCACTCTTCGATCATTTGCTACGACCTAAAGCAGCGGCTGCTCTTGATTCCGGCCATGGACTCTGTTTTGGCACATATCGACACTAAGTCGAGTCTATCGACTATCTACACTCGCAGCAAGAAGTGTCGTTCTTGGGATGGCCTGGGCTCTGCCAAGCAAGGTGGAATCATCACTAGCGTTGTCATAGCGGCTATGATTATTCTGTTCCTCTACATGTATTATCTCGGCAAGCTTACTCTCCGACATCAGGAGGTCTCCAGGAGAAGACAACAACGCCGCAGACGGCGTAGAGCAAATCTGACCCATTCTCATGCTATCCCGCTGGTTCAACTGCCTGCGGTTCCCCATTACCCCAGTGAGAATATCGTGTACACATCGTTCCTCCACCATCCAACCGGTCAGGTAGCCAACTTGCGGACTGAAAACACCCGGATCCTGATTCCTGAATACCCTATTCCCGCCACTATTCGTCCAACAAATCATGTTGGTTTGCCGGTAATCCCTGAGATCAACAATGTCCGGGAGCAGGACAACTCTACCCAACCCAGTCAGCGAGCTGAGTCGATTTTGACATCAACGACATCCGAGGTCTCTTCAGACCACGAGTCAGATTGGTTTCATCGAGTTCGTCGCGTCTTCGGACTGCCTATGGGCAGAGCATCGACCATAGCCAGCGATTCGGCCCCGGGTACCCCGATTATTCCGCAACCTCAGTCGGATGACGCCCGACAGGAGCCGGGACTCAGTCGGTTCGGACCTGAGCACACTCGTCCCAACCCTGCAACACACTCTGGTCAAGAGTGTGAGCATGATATTAGCTATTTGGCCCCCCTTGTCACTGACCAGGTTGGTGGACGACGTGAGACCTCGCGAGGTCAGTCACCAGCATCCGTTGTGGCTACCGTTCATTCTGACGATTTCGATATTGTCTGACTTGAATCTGCCAATACATCAGAAGTACCTTTACAGAGATTGTAAAGTTCACCGACGAGATTAGCGTGCGGCATCAAGTATGAGCTTTTATGGCATCAGTTTGTTGAGAAGTCACTGTCAGAGAATATCAAATCATGGAGGGGTCTCTGAATGATTAGACTGGATAAGCAGGCAAGAGGAGTTTTGGACTTGCAACCATTTTGGTTTGTTCTTGTTCTTGTTTTTTTTGTGAGGGGGTCATGAATTGTAGGATGTGTGTTGTGTCCTTGGTCAGGGTATGATTCCGAGAGCAAGACCTTTCGAGTATTAGCTCATGTTCGTGTAAAGGTTTGGTATAGTGTGCCTCTCGGCTCTTGTTGGCTTTCTTGGACGTCAGGATAAGCAATGCCTGTATATCGTTTTGGCGGCAAGCACGCGAATTTCTGCGAGTTTACGGAAGAAAGAAATGGTTTTTTTTTTGTAGAAATGATATCCTTTGAACACATTGAACACGAACATGTAACAAAAAGTGAACACAGTCTTGATGAATTGATAATGTTGATTGATCCGCGTATATAACGGAGTTTGTGTTATATTGCCATGTACTAAGGTAGGTAGACAGACTATGCTGTGTCGTATCATCTAAATCGAATTAAAAGCAGCGACAACGCTAATCCTAGCAAAGTTGACGCGCATCACTTGGGAATGGTTCCACAGCAGGTAAAGCCTTCGAAGCTCTTGTGGTTGGCTGAGTGGCTGCCCTGGCTCGAGGCCCTTGTTGCTTGAGTAAACGTAAACTCTACTCTCTGCTGTACAGGAAACTAAAAGCCCGGCTAACCTAACTCAACCCAGCCCCAGTCAACGTCATCCTATCCCATTCCCATTCTACTTACTTTCCTACCTGCTTTACCTTGGATCATTTGTTCGCCCGACACCGCCGACCTGACCACGACATACTTTACCCTTTGATACGCTGCTTAAATTGCACACTCAGGAATGCGACTCGACTGAATTCTATTCGCATCAACACATTCATCCTCGGATCACTCCATTTGACCCATGCTTGCCCCTCCCCCGCTAGCAACGACCTCATTTGAAGCTCTCGTCCACCAGCAGCCCGGAGCTGTTCCCCAGGCTCCAGCTTAAACGCGCGAAATAGACTCTGCAAAACACTCGGTCTGCAACGACCATCGCAATTCTCTCTAGTAACTTTCAAAATGTGGAACGACGAGGATAACAACCCGTACGGAACCAGCTTCGATCGACGAGATTCGCAATCATCGTCCGTCAACCCGACGTCTCCGTCCACTCGTGAATGTAGGTCGACTAAGCCATTATGCGATCTGGTACTGCCAAAACATCACACATATGTCGATTTTAGTTACTGTGAGCGATAGGGACCAGATATCTGATGCTGACAACTTATCTATAGATCAGCGCTTCGAGCCCCCTCAAACACCAACCTCCGACAGCGATGACGAGCACGGCCAGTTCGGCCAAGGCGTAATTCATGACGACAGTGACGACGCTGGAGATTTGACCCAAGAGGCTGGTCCAAAGCGCAAGCCTGGCGGCTACGACAGTCGAATCGAGCAAATCCTCTACGAGAACCCTAAACTGTCTATTCTCATCACAGATGCTGGTAAGAGCATAGAGAGTGGCGGCAGATACATTGTGTACACTATCAAGACAGGCGTACGTTTATTTGCACCTGTTCTTTTCGGCAAACCTCACTAATTGTTATGCTACAGGATCTGGAAGTGCGCCGCCGATACTCCGAGTTCGCTTCTCTGCGCGATGCCCTTACTCGCCTTCATCCTACCCTCATTGTCCCTCCCATTCCTGAGAAGCACACCATGGCTGATTATGCTGCCAATCCAACGAATGCGAAGCAAGATCAGCAGATTATTGATTTGCGCAAGCGCATGTTGGCCGTGTTTTTGAACCGCTGTCGTCGGATGGAAGAGATTCGAACAGATGGGGTCTGGTGGCGATTCCTTGACCCGAATGCTAGCTGGGTAGGTCAAGCGTCTCAATGCGCGGCTGTTGTTGTCGGCTACTAACAGTGTATTAGAGTGAGGTCCTTCACTCTCATCCCGTGGCTTCAATCCCAAAATCGATCTTAAAGGCGCCCCCACTGGACCCTGCGAACCCAACTCCTGCGCACAATTATTTACCAGTTCCGGCTGCGTCGGCAAAGTTGAAGACAGTGGCTGGTACTAACCACGACAACAGCTCGGGCCATATTCAATCAGGACCCCATGCCTTTGGCCGCTTCCCTCCTGAAGGGCATAATCTCGGTGAACAGGAGCTGGACCCTTATTTCATCTCTTACGAATCTTCGATCAAGGAACTTGAGCAACTTCTAACAGGGCCTATGGAGAAGGTGAATCGACGAACCCTCAGCCACCTTTCATCATTGGCAGCCGATCTTTGCGAGCTGGGCTCTGTTTACAATGCCTTTGCGGTTTCGGAGCAGGCGCCATCACTTGGACCTGCTATTGAGCGTATAGGTCAGGCGGCTGATCTATCATACATCGCGACGGAGGAACTTTCGGGGTCTCTAGGCGCAAGCTTTGCCGAACCAATGCGTGAGCATGCGCAATTTGCAGGTGTTGTCAGGAGCGTGCTGAAGTACCGCGTGCTTAAGCGTGTACAGCAAGATCTCACTACCGAAGAGCTAAGCAAGAAGCGAGCGCTGCTCGATCAGCTAGAGCAAAGTGAAGCCGAAGCCCGAAGAATTGAGAACTACCTATCTAGTAGTCAGCAAATTTCACCGCCGCCAAAGCGATCGACGAGCCTTAGGGAGCCGCCATCTCACCAGCGACGGGATGGGAGTCAAGAGGACACCGAATCCATCGATTCTGATTTCCCAGGGACTCATGGCGATTTCTCATCTCATACCCCTTCAGCCAGCCAAGGTTTGCCCGAAAGGAGTACCAGCGTGCCCTCTCATAAGAAGATGCCCAGTGGGAACTCAATAACGAACAAGATCTTTGGACCTATTCGCCACGCAGTGCAAGGAGTTGTCGACGTTGATCCAGAAAGGACTCGTCGTGATTTGATTGGAAAGACGCGAGAGAGCATCGGTCAATTGGAGCAAGCCCAAGTTGTCTCGGAAAAGGATGTCAAGGAGGCCAGTGCTAGTGTGCTGAAGGACATGAAGCGATTCCAAAAGGACAAGGAGGATGATTTGCGACGATACATGGTGAGTTGCCTTGCGTAACGCCGATTAAACATAAACATATGAATGCTAACACACAATAGCTTGCGTATGCACAAAGTCAGATCGAATGGGCGAAGAAGAGCAAGCAGCAATGGGAAGAAGCCCGAGCAGAGGTGGAGAAGATTGATGAGTCCTAAAGCATGTTTTTTGTTCTTTTGATTTTCGGTCCATGATTCTGGGTTTGGAGCTTGAAGCAGTAACGCTAGAGGGTAAGATCAATCAATGTGGGAAGCAATGTTCCCATTATAATTCATACAGTTGACTATCGTCATACCCCCATGGCCGCCGGATGCTCACGGTGACACAAACGCCCTTCGGCGTTAGTTGTGATACCCTAAACACTTGTAACCGACACCTCCATGTTTGACTTGCCCACTTTCATCGTTCTTCATCGTGTATAGATCGCGAGTGATGCTCACCGAAAAGACCTGGTATACAAGTGGTTCGGGTCAGGAGAGCGTTTGTCAAAATCGCGCCTCGAATCCTAGGAAGTAAAGAGTCAGTTCGGGGCTAGGCTCTAGAGATAATAAAACTTAAGAAATTTTAGGAAATATGTCTTTGTTATTCGCATTTGCCTTTTCACTTCGCTCATAGTTAGAAAGTACAATTCTTTGTTCCTCAGCGCTCCTCTATGACCAACGACAATAGAAACACGCACCAAATTCTCCAAGAATATCTTAATGTCGATTAATTAATGTTGGAATGTTACCTATTTTGACAAGAACCCAAGTCTTCCAGTTTTACTCAACGTTACAACCGTAAGGTTGATCTCTCCCAGGCAGGTCAGAACCTCAAAAGATCAGCACAATAGAAGTTACACGCAGCAACATGATACATGCGCTATGACTGTTTAATTAATTACATATTATATTAATTAGTAAATATACTCAAAAGAACATGAACATGTTATCTTGTCCAGAAAACTCCAGCCTTCTTTCAGTTGAGAGCACAGGTAAGGAAGGTATGTGACGTTGCCTTATCGATAACGCTACTTATAAAGGCGCTTCTTTGTCGCGACAACACCTTTCATCCGTCTCATGCATACAGTTTCCAAAACGCATCGCCATGGCGCAACAGGATGGGCCTATCACCTCCATCGCGGAGCCAGGCGTCAAGGCCCAAGGTCAACTTTTGCACGAGATGCGAAGGGAGGTCGCAAGCCTTCTCGGTAGATCACAGACGGGGTTTCCTGGCGCTCAGCCCGTGAGCTTCTCCCGACAGCATCTCGACGAGCTAGCACAGCACGAGTAGGATCAACCACTGGCATTTGACGGCCCGGGCTAACGTTGGATTATAGCTACTATGTTGTTGAAAAGTCTGATGGCATCAGATATCTTCTTTATTCGACGACCGACGAGAATGGCAACGAGGCGCACTACCTAATCGATCGCAAGAACGACTTTTGGTTCATCACAAACAGGAGCCTTCACTTTCCCCTTGAGACTTCACCCGAAGCCTTTCACACAAACACGTTGATTGATGGCGAATTAGTCTGGGATACTGGCTCCGACGGGAAGCGCGTCCCCATGTTCCTTGTTTTCGATTGTCTGGTACTAGACGGTGCCTTGCTTATGGAGCGAACACTCGACAAGCGCCTTGCATACTTCGACCAGAGATTCTACCGTCCATACAAGAAGCTGTATCAGGAGTACCCCCAGGAACTGGAATACCAGCCCTTCTACGTCGAGATGAAGAAACCCCAATTCGCCTACGCCATCGATATGATGTTCAGAGACATTCTACCCAAGCTGAAACACGGCAACGACGGCCTCATCTTCACCTGTCGCACCACGCCCTACAAACATGGCACCGACACTCACATCTTGAAGTGGAAGCCCCCGGAGGAGAACACGGTCGATTGCCGCCTGCGCCTATCCTTCCCAGAGGTTCAGCCCACAGAGTCCGAGCGTCGGGAGGGCGTTACCGAGCCGTTCGTCGACTACGACAGCATTCCGAAAGCCGAACTATACGTATACAAAGGAGACAGCGGTCCCGATAAATACGAGTTCTTCCACGATGTGTATATTAGTGAGGAGGAATGGGAGACGCTCAAATCTCTCAACGACCCCTTGGACTGGCGCATCGTCGAATGCAACATCGACGAACAGGAACGATGGCGCATTGTCCGTTTCCGCGACGACAAGAATGAGGCGAACCATATCAGTACTACCAAGAGTGTGCTTCAAAGCATTGAGGATAGAGTCTCGGAGAAGGATCTGTATAGAGCAGCAGGAGATATCAAAAATGCGTGGAAGGCCCGGGCTAGCAGGGGCTCTAAATAGAACAGTTGGCCCACGGACATGACTTCTAGAAGAATATTTGTACTGTATCGATAGGGCGAGGCGTTGAGAAAGGCATCAGAAAGAGGATACTTATGTTTCAGTGCTGCCGTACCCGGCATTTAGAAGAGCTTTATGACTTACGGACGTTGTTTCCCCAGATTGTCTTGACTGCACATCAGCAAAATGAATGCTAAACACTCCCACAAAGCTAAAACAAGGTATCTGTTGCGAAAGAAAATAGTCATGTTGCGCTATTAAACTTTTATTATCTATACCTAGCACCCAACGTCACCTTCGCATTACCTAGGTATGCGCCATAGCGCAGTCCAAAAGCAGATTTCATAATCCCTTACTTTGCTTTCCAGTTCCTTGGCCAAGACCGTTGCCAGCTCTGACCGATGAAACTCCAAGACTCCAGAGTAATGGCTTCATGTTCATGCAAGTGAATCTAGAACCCTTCATCCACTTGGCAGGGTTCCCCAAAGTTGCCGCTGTACGCGGTAGCTGGCTAGTAGAAATTAAAAGAGAAACATGATGACGGCAACGAGCATGACGGTGCAGCTGAGGTTGGTGGTTCCGCTGCTACCACCCCAACCTCGGGGCTCAGGCTTCTTTGTACCGCCAGAGATAACGACGGGAGTAGGAGTGGGCACATGAGGCACAATGGGGCTATTACCCGTGCTATCAGGCAACGAAGTGATATTAGCGGTTGGGTAAGGAGGGTAAGGAGACGGAGGGACGAAAACTGTCGTGGTAGAGGTGGAAGCATCACCCGCGGTTTCGTAGATCGTCGTGGTGAGTGTGCTTTCAGGAGGAATAACAGCGATATCTGTAGATTGGGGGTAGTTATTCGACAAAACGAAGGTAGTACACGATGTGACAGTGCTCATGTCCAGCTTTGAGTGGTAGAGATCTGTAACGATGATGGTGGTGAAGATCTTATTAGTGACAGAGGTGTCGATTTCGGATTTTGTGACAGTCTCTGGATTGCCAGTGACAATAGCATCTGGAAGGCCACTAGTGACTGAAGTGTCTACTTCGGTTGCAGTGACGGTCTCAGGGTTACCGGTGACAACGGCATCTGGAAGGCCACTAGTGACTGAGGTGTCAACATCTGTCTCTGTAACAGTCTCCGGGTTACCGGTGATAACAGCATCTGGAAGACCGCTGGTTACCGAAGTGTCGATTTGGGTCTCTGTAACCGTCTCTGGCTCTTGGGTGACAATGACAGGCGTTTCGGGGAGAGCAGCAGAGGTAGCCGTAGGACTCACGTCGGGGATGACAACGAAAGTGACAGTCTCCGTCATGGTAACGACTCGATCTTCGCAGTACTCGGAAGTTTTCTCGAAAGTAGTGGCCGAGACGGAAATAGAGATCTTATCAGGTACGGTGACATAGGTAGTGCCAGGAACAGTCTCGACTACAGTCTCAATCACAAGAGTGGGCGTATGTCTGACCCCATAGATGGTAGACAGTGCAGTCTTGGTCCTATGTAGATAGTCAGTCCCAGCTCTTCACAAAGTTCGGGTGCTGATGCATACGAGATTGGATACGAAGCACCAGCGGCTTCGTCACGGCGTGCCATGGAACGGACGTGATGAGTGGCGAGGGCTTCGATAGGAACGGCACGTTCATCAGAAGAAGCAACAGCAGATTCATGAGAATTAACTATCTGTAGTCAGTCGTTTCGTGCTGCTGTAACACGGAGATCTAAAACCCTTACCATAGGTTGCGCCAAGAATACCCATGCCGAACATGGCAATAAGAAGAGAGATAAGGAGCAGGGAGGCGATGAGGATGTGCTTCACAGTGCATGACCTCTTGGCCTTGTCCATCTTGGACGTTCGGGGAGTCGGCAGGCCCTTCTCGGCATCCATCACGGTCGCCACTGTTGACACGGTCAGTGTTGGGGGGCGGCAGAACGAAGTGAATAATAACATACTCGGATCAAGTTGATAGTGAGAAATGTTGGATAATCAAAGTGACTGTGATAGTGGTTAGATAGAGATTCGTGTTATGCAGAAATCGCAAGATTGCAGCTTAATCTGAACGTGCCGCTGCAGGCGACGGTGATGAGGAGACGAAGAGTGAAAGGAGCCTAACTGAGAACTAAGCAGGATAAGAACATACCGATCGTGCGGATAGAATAAAGCCTTTGCTGATATAGACGGCAACAGATGTTTGTGGTAATGAAGTTTGGTGGAGGAGTGAAATAGAGAAGAGGGACGGAGGTGGGAAGGAGGGGAATATAAGCAGGTGGTGATCCGAAGCAATAAACAGTTAGGCAGGAGTAGATCGCCCCGGCGACGAACTGCGATTAGAGAAATAGTCAGTGATTCAATTCAAAAGTCAGCGAGAGCCCTAGGGCAAGGCCGCATGGATTTCAGTTCTCTGTCGGCTGGTTTGCAGCTGGCAGCCAGTGGCAGACCTGACACTGCCAGTTTTATCCTTGCCCGTCTTAGAGCATATGCCTCGAACGTAACAATGGATCCCTGAATTCCGATACGGTTTTTTGCAGCTGGATAGGAAATACCAAGCTTATAAAAAGAATGTCGGCTCTACTTACAACAAAGTTGGCGATAGATATGCCCTGGATGTTCGGTGCTGCATCAAGCGAGAGTTGGTGGAAGCTCGAAAGAAAGGCAGGGGAAAGAGAGAGTCAGTGTCAATGAGAGAAGATGGAAAGAGTAAGAACAAGAAGAAGTAAAACGATTGCTCTTCCCCAGAGAGGAAACCAGCTTAACTTGTACTCAACAGCTTGCCATCCAACGCACTGCAGCAAAGAACCCACGCAACACCATTTCCTACTTCCATTGACGGGATACCCCTTTCGCAGGCGAATACAACTTGAATTACTCCGTCTCTTTCCTAGCCACGATGCAATAAAATGATTCGACGCATGAGAAACGACACCGCCAAGCTTGTGCTACAGACTTTAGTCCAATTTGCTCCAAGCCGAAACCGCTGGGGAACTTTCTTGCGCGGAACCACAGAAAAGGGGATTCTGTGACAAGTTCGCCTCGCGGTGAAATGTAGCAAACATTATCGCGGTTGTACATCAACGGCTACGATGGGACGACTCAAGTATTACAATGTTTCCACGACACATGCGGGTTGTGTGTGCCTGCTTCTGTAACTACCATATTGGGAACCAATTGTACCAAAGTACCGTTAAGGCAAGGGGTTTTTGGGTGAACAGAACTGACCGATGAAGGGGAGCAGTAACAGAAGTAGAAGACTCGATAATTGTCATGGGCGATATCTGTGTCCTCCAATCCTTACTATATCGTAAACGTGTCAGCTTTACTACACCAACCAAGAAATAATAGTATTAGGAGATGTTTGTAAGTAACAGTATCTAGTTTGACTTGCAACTTCTGTACATATATCAACGAACAAGCTCGAGTTGGCCTGACGTTTCTCTAGATGAAGTAACCGGCGAGATCCTGGTTCTTGTTCTGCTGCTTCACAGTAGAAATACTAGGTCGATCACCAATGAAGGCTATGTTACAATTCGATTAAGCAGAGCCATCGGATTTATTTGCACAGCAGTTCACGCAAGACCGTGACGAGACTTGTAGTTCCCATATATCTGTAGATTTGAGCAAGTACTCGTACTGCTGTACCAGCAACCCTACCGAGTGGGAGGGAAGCAAATCAAACGTATTTAATAGGATATGTTAAATAAAGGCAAGTTCTAGAGTGAATCAATAGCTTACTTGCCATAGAAGCATTCACAGTCACCCGAGAACGACGTGTACTATCATTAAAAACAGCCAGTCGAGTACTGCATTGTTGATTGAATCAAGACTCGAGGTTGGTGATTTTATGCAGCTAGCCACAAACAATAGCTCAGTAGGAGCATACAGCTGAAGAATCTTCTCTTATTGGTAGAGACGGGAGCTTCCCTGGCCTAGCTTGATTTAGCTTAGCCACCTCAGCTAGATTGATGTAGTCTACGTAACTATTTGCGTTTTGGACTGCAAGCTCTCCTGGTCGGTCTTTGTAAAGTGGAGTGGAGTTCCAGCCGAAACTAAAGGTCGCGTCGCGCACACGGACGGCCACGACCACTGCCACGGAACACGCCTCCGCTTATCACAGAGCCTCTCCCTCTCGCACCTTCACCAACTTCCCATTTACCAGCGGGACAGAGCAGGGATTCTACTGTCTCTACGACGCACAATCTTATCGCATTTGGACTTTTTTCTATTGGCGATCGCTTGACTGAGCCGAGGCAATTGTTGTCATTCTCAAGCATTTACTGCGCCAAGCAAGCGCATGCCATGTCGTGTTAGTACTGTTGCGCACCACGAATTCTCGTATCCCGCCACGACTCGAAACTACAACATCCACACCGTATACCGACACACAATACTGCAAACCCTTCCCAACGATCTCTCACACGCTTGACTTGTCGCCATAATTAAACATCGGATTTTGCATAGCGCATAATGGCGCGACGTCGCGCGCGTAACGAGAAGCCCGCTGAGGTAGTGGAGGAAGAAGAGGTGGTGGAACAAGACGAGGAGGAAGAACAAGAACAAGAAGAGCAGCCCGAGGAGCACGACCAACCTTCAGAAAATGAAGAGGAAGGCGAGCAACGAAGCCTGGAATTCGACGAGGAGCTTTCTTGGAGACCCGCCAAGCCAATTCCCACTGGCACCTTGATAAAGCGACTCGACAAATTATCCAAGGAGCTGTCAGAGCTTGACCAGGGCGCGACCGATCTTGACTCACTCACAAATGTTGCTAAGCAGTTAGGGCATCGCAACTTGCTTCAGCACAAGGACCGTGGTGTCAAGGCTTATACAGCATGCTGCCTGGTCGACATTCTGCGCCTCTGTGTCCCTGATGCACCCTTCTCTGACGATCAACTCAAAGTACGTTTGGCATAGGTCTTTGTCTACGTTTGCATAAATGCTAACATACACCAGATGATGTTCACTCTGTTCATCAAAGATATCCTGCCCGCTCTTCACAACCCCACGAACCCATATGACAGCCAGCACAAATACGTTCTTACATCTTTAACCGAAGTCAAGAGTATCTTGCTTCTTCACGAGATATCTGGAGCTGATGAACTGCTTGTGCGACTATTTAACAATACGTTTGACGGTGTAGAGACATCTGGCTCCAAAGCAGCCACTGAGGAGCAAGTAGCCAAAGATGTCGAGCTTCATCTGACGGAGATGCTCATGCAATTGATCGACGAATCTGGCGGCGTATCACCACAGGTTGTTGACGCCATCATCAGCCAGTTCTTGAGAGCTGCTCCCCCAGGAGGCAATCGACACAAGGGACAGAATGGGAACCAGTCCACACTCCTTCTCAAGGCTGAGCCGCCAGCCTACCTTATGGCAAAGAATATTTGCAATGGATGCTCTGATAAGATGGCTCGTTACGTGAGCCAGTACTTTAGCGATGTCATCTTCAACGCCTCCGGATTCGCAACCAAAGCGAATGGCCATCGACAAACAGATGATTCTGACGAAGAAGATACCACGACAGGTCCATCCGACGCAGACCTGAAGAGTCTCCGCCAAGCTCATTTACTCATCCGCGAGTTGTGGCGAGCTGCCCCTGCGGTTCTCCAAAATGTGATACCACAAGTCGAGGCCGAACTTTCTGCCGACAATGTTCATCTTCGCCAGATTGCTACAGAAACCATTGGCGACATGATTGCGGGCATTGGTGCAGCAGGACCCCCACCTCGCCCTTCACTCGATCCATTGGCGTATCCTCCTTTGAAGTTGCTAGATGAGGTTCCGCCTCCGGCAGTGGGGAATGTCTTGACAAAACCTTACTCGCCTCAGTCCTTTGCCCAAACGCATCACGCTGCCTACCGCAACTTTGTTGGAAGAAGAAATGACAAGATAGGAATCATCCGCACCGTCTGGGTCACAGCTGCTGGTTACATATTGGCCACTTCTGCAGGAGGCATTGGCCTTAGCCGTGAGGAAGAAAACGAGCTCATCAAGGCTCTCGGTGACAAACTGAACGATAGCGAAGAAAAGGTCCGACTGGCTGCAGTACAAGCGATTGAACTGTTCGACTTCCGTGATATTGTTTTGAAGCTGGGAGCCCTTGGCGGTGTGGACAAGCCCGGCTCAATATTCGCCAGCTTGGCAGATCGAGGTCGCGATCGAAAGCCTGCTGTGCGCGTTGATGCTATGGTTCTTCTGGGCAAGCTTTGGGCAGTCGGTGCTGGTGAGATTGCCGATGAGCAGGAAGCTGTCACATCTTGTCTCGGTGGCATACCCTCCCGCATCCTCAACGCATTTTACGTCAACGATTCAGACCTCAATGTTCTTCTCGATCGTGTCATGTTTGAGTGCCTAGTTCCTTTGAAGTACCCGGCCATCAAAGGTGCCAAATCGAAATCCAACTCTCAGTCTCAGAGTGCCAACAACCAGGCGGAGCAGGATAAGATTCGCTCAGAGAGAATCCTGCTGATGCTCAAATCTCTGAACCCTTCAGCCAAAACGGCATTTTTCAATATGCAGGCTCGCCAGCCCCAGGTCGCCAAGGGCGTGGAAATCTTCCTCACAAATTGCGAAGCATATAACGGCGGCGTTATTGATTCCAACGAGGAGAAAATCAAGACCGGCTTGAGCAGGACTCTCCAGTGGTTCGGCACGTTCTTCCCTGATCCGCTCAAGGTTCGCAGTGATCTGCAGAAGTTTGCGAGAATTAACGATCGCCGTTGGTACCAGCTCATTAGGTATTGTATAAGTACCGACACTGAGTACATGAATGTCAGGCGAGCAATTCACGAGCTGGTGACCAAGATTCAGGCAAAGCCTGAAGCCGCAGTCTGCCTGGACACTCTTGTTCCTCTGCTATACCGCGCCAGCTCTTTGATGTACAACCGAAGCCACCTTGCTACTATTATGGACTATTCCAAGAACGATAAAGCAGGGTTCTCGACTGTCGCTCACGAGATCTTGAACGATATCTCCCAAAGAAACCCCGATCTTTTCAAGGCTCACTCGGAAAACCTACGAAAGGAAATAATTACCCAAGCGCCGTCAGAAAGCCAACCTAACGAACCAGGCGTAGTAGATATACTCAAGGCATACTCGTCCTATGCGAAGAGGTACCCCGACGACGTTACTTATGACAAGAAGTTCATTCAAGTTCTTATGAGTTATGCCCTGTATGGAACTCCTGCCCGGAGTGCCAAATATGCCGTCAAGATTTTGCTGGCCAAGAATGACGACAAGGGCAAGGTCACCGCAACTACTCTTCTGCAAAGGGTAATGAAGGACTTGAAGTATGGCTCGCCGCATTTCTTGACGAGGTTGGCCGCAGTCAGCCAGCTGGAGCGTATGGCACCAACTGTCACTGTAGACTTTGATGATAAGATCAACGATCTAACAATCAAGCAAATCCTGCGTCAAGTGCGAACCGATGAGGAGAAGACTGAGGTTTCATGGGTTGAGGACGAGGACATGAATGAAGAGCTTCAGGCAAAATGCCTTTCGATGAGAACCTTGGTCAACCAAGCCCTCGCGAACCAGGACGATAAGGATGCCGTGGTCCGAGTGAAACTTGTTTTCAAGCTTTTGAAAGAATTCGTGGTTGCGGAAGGAGAGTTCTGCAAAGTCAAGGATACTCCGTTGGCTCACAAGAAGCGTCTCAGGCTTCTCGCTGGTCTCATGATCCTGAAGTTGTGTACTGTCAAAAAGTATGATGATGAGTTTGATCCTGCCAGTTTCAACAAACTCGCCGAGCTTGTTCAAGATAGTGAGCTTCAAGTCCGTCGCTTCTTTATGGAGAAGCTACAGAGCTACATCACGCAAGGAAGACTACGAGCAAGGTTTTACACGATGCTCTTCTTAGCTGCCTTTGAGCCGGCAGCAGAACTCAAGACACGCGTTGAGACGTGGCTGAAGTCTCGAGCTCGACTATTTGCTGAGAACAAGACGCGAGTACTGGAGGCCATGATCAGCCGTTTCATTCCTTTGCTGGCTCACCATCCTGACTACAGCTCTGATGTTGATGACCTGGCTGACTTTGCCAACTATTTCATCTTCTACTTGAACACATGCGCATCAGAGGACAACATCTCACTGATCTACAAATACGCCGAGCGTGTCAAGCAAACGCGAGACGCGCTCAACCCTGAGGCTAGTGAGCGGCTGTATGTGCTGGCCGATATTGCAATGGCGATCACACGCAAGTGGCAAGAGAGAAGGAACTGGGTCTTTCAGGCTTATCCAGGCAAGGTCGGTCTGCCAAGTGGCATCGTCCAGACTTTGCCTAGCAGTGAAGCAGCACATGAGATTGCGCAAAAACAATACATGCCAGAAGAGTTGGATGAGAAGCTGGATGACTTGTTAAGAGCTCTCGATCGTAAGAAGGTTCGTACCACGCTTCCCCGTTTTATAGCCACTCCTAACATGCCGTTATAGAAGCGAAAGTCAATGGGTGAAAAGCAGGACCCGCCAGCAAAGAGAGCGAGAACTCAAATCAAAACGGTGATCAGAGAGAAGCGAGAGCCCAAGACGCCAAAGGCAAAGAAAGCCTCGAAACCTAAAAAGTCCAGGCCGGCCAAGGACTCTCCGCCACCCTCAGAGCGTCGACGTAGTGGTCGAGCTCACAAGGTATCTGTTTACACCGAGCGAGATGACGATGAGGATGAGGAGGAGATGCTAGAGGGTGTAGCTAAGTGGAAATATGGTAACAACAGTGAGAGTGAGTCCGGTTCAGGCGATGAGGAGTCAGAGCTGTCAGATGCTCCCGAGGTTGAGGAAGAATCCGACAACGACAACGAACCAGCCAATGAAGATTCCCCGGCGCTGGAGGAAGAAGAGCCCGAACAGCCTAAGTCCAATGGACGCGGTTCCGCGGCTGCATCAAAGAGCAAAGCTGCTACCAAGCCAACCGCCAAGGCCGATGCTGTCGCCGAAGCGAAGCGGCCAACAAGGGCAACAAGATCACGACGGGGCAAGGACTCGGAAGATATGGACGTTGACGCAGAGGAATAACCGGGGGGGTGAAAAAGAGGACAAAGTTGAAAGTAGGGTACATGAGTGTTTTGGAATGATGCTTGTTCCTGCAGGGGTGCTTGCGGTGTTTCTCCTTGTTATATAGGCTCAAGAGTGAGTGGGAGGGGAGTCTGACTTCTATCTATCATCGTTGGGCAGGAGTCTTTGGTTATGTCTTTATCTATTTATCCTCTCGTATACCCTCTCTTCTGGGACTATCAATTGCACTATGTTATCTTGACACCCTTGACGTACCAGTCGTGGCTTTGTTTTGTTCATCATCATATTACTGTGGTTTTGAATTAATGAACGCCAAGTCGGTTACAACCAAAAATTAAAGCAAGCGCTTCACTGTTGACATTTCACTCCCTATCCTAACCCAGCTGTACAGCGCCTGATTCTTCTGTCGTATCAAGACTCCAATTGCACATACCAACCCATAGGAAGGAAGAGACATCTGCTCGTTGCAACCATATCCTAATGACCCGATCATCCCATTCTCCCTCTCGGCTTGAGGTTCTATGTACAAAATAATGATTAAAAAAACACCTGTAACTCTGTCTTTTCAGAAAAAGCATGATCTGCACCAAAAGGAAGAAAAGAAAGCAACGCCACTTTGTCGTCTAATAAGATACAGCCCACCCATGAGAACAAAATCCACACAAGTGCTTGGACGGTGTTCCCGCTTGAGAAACGCCGAGGTAAATAGTAAACTCAATGGTTGGCCTCCCTTCCCATACGCTTGGCAACCGCGGCCTTGTGACCTGAGAATTCGAGATGCGCCTCGAATTTGCGAACCGTCATATCAGGACCGGGTGTATAAAGCTTATTTGTGCAATCCAGGCAACGAATACGCGGCAGCCAGGCATATTTAACGCCCTCGGGTAGTGGCTGAGTTTGGATAGGCAGTTCCGTTATGGGATCGAGATAGGAGTACTTCATCATGGCTTCAAACCTGTCGCCACGGTTGTAGGTCTTCTCTAATTCCTTGAGGGCGTTGACGAGCCACTCAGGTGGTGGAGGCTGAACAAGAGACTCTGTCAGTAGGAACTTTGACATTTGTTTTTTATTAAAAGGTTTGGTGACCTACTTGTGGCATAGAAGCAGATTGTCCGGGTACTGTCGGAGGAGCCGGTAGTCGACCTATCTGACCTGGAGGGAGCGATGAGGATGGTGTCATCGACGCATGAGGCGTGGCACTGGTAGGTGTTGAAGGTGGCGGTGGCATGGATTTTGAGGGACCAGAAACGCTGGGTGCTCGCGGTAAGGAAACAGGAGTTTGGGATGGTGCGGTCAAGTCCGAATAATCACGATTCATCAACCGTCTCAGCTTATCCTGGCTAAGCTTGAGCGTCACGATCAGCTGCGAGGGCTCTTCTGTTTCTTCTCTAAATCGGCGGGAAGTTCTGGTCTCGTGATGATGTGTGATTGCGCTGGCTTCAGGGGTTTCAGATCGACCAAGATTAGCCATCCTCTGCTGGGCAGCCGATGCAGCTCCACGCATGCCGCGTGTTCGAGCAGTACCGCCAGTGATTTGTGAGGGGCCAGGTGAATCAGGAGCCGAGTCCTCGCTATCGTCGGATTCTGAAAGATCTCCATCCCGTACAGGGCGCTTCGTTCTGGGACCGGCGGCTCTCTTATACAATCGGCTCTCATCAATAGTGGCCGCAGCCCCAGGCAATACGGACGAGACAACGAGCGTTCGAATTGTTCTTTGCCTCTCTCTGAGATCGGGCAGCTGTGGGCCTCCTCGTCGATTGATCGACCGCTTCTGTCGTCGCTGCTCGCGGGAGAATATCGTCTCGTTCCTTTCCAAGTCGGCCTCGCTAAGCTCGTAGAGGTATGGTGCATAGTCCTTGGCCTGTTGCTGAGGTCGGAAGACGGTAGGGAGAGGTGTCTGGAGGAATGCGCCGACAAGATCAGGGTCCTCAATTGGGCGTCCGTCAAAGGGATGGCCGACGCTATATAAACTTCGCGTAAAGAGCTGGGTTTGCTCTCGGATACAATGTGCAATGGCGGTTGTGAACTCTCCTGATAGAGAAAGGTCTCGCGCCATGTTAGCTGCAAAGTCCTCTGGTGAGTTTGAGGGATTGTTGATTTCCCATTCGAATTGATCGACAAGAGTATGCTGACCGATTGTGATGTTCAACTTGATGAGGACTCGCATCTCGTCGTTTTTGTACGCCGAGTATGGGAGTTCTGGGTCGAGCGCATCGTCCTCGGAATATACCAAGGGGTAGAAATCATTGAGCTGCTCGCGCATCTGGTGCACTACCTGCTCATATACCGGCTGTGACGCAGGAGGTTTCAAGCCCATATCTTCCACGAGCTGCGCCGCGAACAACTCGACCTGGAGAAGTCTCTCATGCAGGTTCCACGTAAACGTATCGCGCAGCTTGATCTTGTCCCATTCAACTTCCAGCCGCAAAGGTACCAGCTCTTCGTGCTGCTCGGCCTGTTTGAGCATATCCTTGCGCTTGTATTTAAGAGGAGGCGTCGTTCGTTGCCCAGGTCGAGGTTTCTGTGAGGGATAGACAATGCGCGACGGTCCCTGGTTCTCTGTATATCCATTACCAAAGCCATTGTAGCCCTCACCATAGAGTCTTGATGGGGGGAACCATTGGCGGTAGTCGGTGCGAACCTGACGATATTCTTGAATCTTATCGCGAGTGTCGCTCATTATTTTACGGGTCTGGTCGAGTTGACCACCGAGCGCCGCAGCAGCGATGGCATCACGGGTGATGAACCGTTCGACCATCAGCTTATCAAATGACTCCTTGGTGCGCACCGGCATGTTGCTTGGGGAGTTTGAGGAAGAAGCATCTTTCACGGGGCCTGTGGCAGATGCCGGGCCCGTAGCCGGCGCCGTCGACGAGGACGCGGACGGCTGAGCAGCCATATTGGAGGGTTTACGGGGCGTAGATCGCGGTCGCGGGTCGCGGCGCAGCGGAAGGGCCGCGTCGGAGAGGGATTAGCAGAATAGTATAAATTGTACTCGATTCGCGACGCAGGTCTGGGTGGGCGATTCCGTTAGGGAGCGTTGTCTTTTGCGGGTGGGTTCAACGTTGTTTGGCGAAAGTCTACCTTGAGTTGAAAAGGCGCGAGGCTTGAGGATTTGTTCGGTTCAGCTGCAATTACAGGTGCAACGGGCTGGAAGGATTCTGCCGTACCGCGACGGACAGGAAGCTACCTAGGTATACAACTAGGTACTAATTCTGTGGCTGGTGACATGTACATCATAATCCACTACTAACACTGTGAGTCATAATGTACCTCTACTACTACTATTTGACTGCGCCACTCTTGACATGAAACGCATATGGCTTATGAATCGCATCATAACAAATGTATATGAAAAAACGTCCCCGAACGTGACATCTGTCCGATCATCATTTTGTATTTATCTTAATTGCTGGTGACAGTTCTTGACTTGGACACACCGTCATTTCATATAAGTCTGCTACCATAGCTAGTGGTTTGTGGTCGTCTACTACTGTATCATGCCTCGGGTTGAGAACCTCAGCAGACAATCTAACCTGCAAGGTTGATAAGGGTTTCGAGGGTCTATTCTATGTGTTACTTCCTGTGCTCTTGGGTATAAAACAGTAGGTAGTAATTAGAACGTTCCTGTGTATGGGCAGGTACGTGTCGAGCTGCCTGACCTGTTGACGTTTGGTGGATAGGTAGGTAGTTTCAGCGACCGATGTATGTACTTGCACCGTTGCGGAGCCCAACGGTCGAAATTTATACTGCTCACGATCTAGTGATATCCCGGATGCACACAGTCCATTATAAACTACTGGCAAATGTGATCATTCGAATTTGGAGGACAAAAATTGGTACTGAATCGATCAACACGTGGAAAGGTGTAGGGTAGCCTCAAACAAAAAGAGTGCCAGCACGGGAGCGACCGAAAGCCCAAGACGGAATAGGGCTGGATGAAGTCATGATCACCTACAGTACCGTATTGTCCTCTACTGGGTCCTGGACAGTAATAGATTGGCTTGAGTGAAAGGAAATTGGTACGATGGACATGGTTCGATTCCACGAGGGAAAAGAATACAGTCCCCATTGATCAATCGCATGATAGACATAGAACGCTGTGAATTAGACCTTTTCAAGAACCGGTACCATGTACCTTGATCATGACTTTTATGGTGCATGCAGCGTGTGGCGCTTGGTTGCGCGCACAAAGGCAGTTGCCCACACGACACTGATATCCATCCTTATACTCGAGTCGACAATCCACAAGAGTAGAGTAGAACAGAGTAGTAGGAATGGTATGAGCCTGGCAACCAGGAGTCAACTCATAATGTCTCATATGAAAAGAACCCAAAACGTCACAAGATCATTCTGACAGATAAATATCCATATCCACAGCACTCTAAAGTACCGGTAGGTTCTCTCTCTCGTGTTGAGTTGGAAGCAACCCCTCCACCAAACCAAACCAAACCTACTAAACCCTGCTGTCGAAGCCCTCCAGCTTAATCCCCACTTCCCATTCCAGTCGTAAAACCCACTGGCTCCAGTTACCTGACCTATTCCATTCTGATTCTGTGCGACTGACCTGCTCAAGCTTTCATCCACACTCCCCCGGCATTTGCAGTTCTTCACTTTTTAACCCAAACCGAGTCAAGCAGAAAAATTGCCCACCATGTCCTCGGAAAATAAAGTAATCGGTAAGTCTTTCTCTCACGACAAGACAAGTCTTGGGTTACAATGTACATGAGCTTCTGTGTTCCCATACAAGCTCAAGCTCAGCTACGACTCTGCACTGCAAATCCAGGCGCTGCTACCCCTCGTTACTTCACAACCCAATTGCTGCCCCGCCATAACAACAAACCATTCACCTCTACGAATGCCCTCGTCATCAACGCCCCACGATGGCCTCGCCCAACTTACAAAACCAGTGCATTGGGCTCTGACATGCTGACAAAAATGCTTAGATTACTCTCTCGCCAACCCCGATACCCTCACAAAGTACAAGACCGCTGCTCAGATCTCTGAGAAGGTTCTTGCTGAGGTTTCCAAGCTTGTCGTTCCTGGCGCCAAGATTGTTGATATCTGCCAGCAGGGAGACAAACTCATCGAGGAAGAGATTTCCAAGGTGTACCGAGGAAAGAAGATCAACAAGGGTTTGTCATACACGAGCCTAACCCCGATGACATAGCTAATGCCGCTCAAAAGGTTTCTCTCACCCCACTACCGTCTCCCCTTCGTCCTACGTCACCCCCTACACTCCTCTCACCTCCGACGAGGCTGAGGCCAGCACCGAGATCAAGGATGGCGAGGCTATCAAGATCCAGCTTGGTGCCCAAATCGATGGTTTCGGTTCCATCGTCTGTGACACCGTGATCGCCACTCCCGAAGACAAGGCTGGCGAGAAGATCACTGGTCGCACTGCCGACCTGGTCCTTGCCAACTACTACATCAACGAGACCCTCCTGCGATTGATGATCCCTCCTGGTCTCCTGGCTCAGGGCTCCGATGAGGAGAAGGCCAAGGCTGCTTCCCAAAAGGCTCCTACACAGGCCAGGATCACCAGCCTCCTGGAGAAGGTTGCCAAGGCCTACGATGTCAACATCGTCGAGAGCACCACTTCATGGCTGTTTGACCACAACGAGATCGAAGGCAACAAGAAGATTGTCCTTTCCCCAGCTGAGGGCACCAAGGGCGAGGGTGTTCCCGAGGTTGGTGAAGTCTGGGGTGTTGAGGTCGGTGTCAGTCTGGGTTCCGGCAAGGTGAAGGGACTTGACCAGCGTGCCACTCTTCACCGCCGCACCACCCAGACCTACGGTCTGAAGCGACCTACTTCGCGCAAGATCCTCAACGAGGTCCAGAAGAAGTTTGGTATCTTCCCCTTCAGCTTGCGACAGCTTGAGGATGAGCGTGATGCCAAGTCTGGTGTCGTTGAGTGTGTACGAGGAAACGTCTTCCGCCAATACGAGCTCGTTGGTGACAAGGACAACTCTCCCGTTGCCCGATACCTCACAACTCTTGGTAAGTAAAACCCTGTAATAAAGACAGGTATACTGCGACAGTTGAAACTGACATCAAGTCAAGCTATTACCAAGAACGGTATCACCAAGCTGGGTGGACCCCCTCCTCTGGACCTCGAGAAGTACGAGACCGACAAGAAAATCGAGGACGAGGAGATCCTCAAGATCCTGGAGCAGCCCCTCGCCCGAAACACCGGCAAGAAGAAGAGCAAGCCCAAGAAGAAGGCAGCCAAGAAGGAGGGCGAGGAAGAGTAAAATACACGACATTAAAAGATATGCTGAAGAGGTGCGGAAAGACCGAGGCCCCGAGGACGGGCGAAGCGAAAAGCGCAAGTCAAAGAGGATGCATATCGGTAGTTTGGGTCACCAACCTTACCCCCATTGGATGTCCTATACGTATGAAGGAGAATATCTTTATAGGAAAACCGTTGGAAGGCTGAAAGGGACGACTGGAATCGCCAAACCCGACATTGGCCATTTTGATCAGGTAGTCTGGTGCTAACAGAAAGATATATAGAAATCTCATACAGCCTGACACTGATCAACCATGAATGCCTTGTGATTCACATCTGGAAGACTTGTGTTGCGATGCATCGTTTGATCGTTTGTAGTCGTCGGAAAGGCCAAGCCTCGCGCGACGGCACGGGGGCGGTGATGGTTGTATCAAGCCGACATGACTGTACCCAACAATAGTGCATTTGCTTGCCCGGTGTTGGTTCCCGAGTGCCAAATCGGCGTGAATCACACAATGTGGGCTGTCGCTCATGACGCAGGCCCCCAACTGCACATGATTTGTGACGAGGCACGGTAACAGAATGCGGAGAGGGAAGTCAGGCAAAAGTCAGCCATCAACCAAGTGGTTGGTGATTTGATTACCCAAGTTGCTGTGACTCGCAGCTAGAGGAGGACACCAAGTACAAGCACTAACAGCGCAGTGCAGAACGGACAAAATCCTCAAATTGTCCCCCCTCGTAATCTATCCGTCACAGTGGCTTCAAGGCCGGAGCTATCCAGGTGCAACTATGATTATGGATGTGACTGTAGGTAACCCCTATTTATATCATGTATCGTTAACCACTATAACGGCGACTGTATCAAGAACATCAAAGAGATCTGACATAACCTGTTAATCGTGTAGAATTGCCAAGCTACTGACCTTACCTTATTACAATCTGTAGCATGATGAGCTTGAGCTAGTGAGTGGGTGGATTGTAGTGGTTGCTAGGGGAGGGAGCTTCGAGGAGAGCTCCTATCTTTTATTAGTACTAGAGCTTGCCTAAATTTACCTAAAGTAAAGGGTTCTATACAAGAATGAAAGACAGGCCGTCGGGAAGTAACAGGAGTTAGATTAAAAAAAGAAAAAAAAAAGAGGAAGCCTTGATAGAGAAAAGAGAAAAGGAGAAGAACGCAGGTTGGTTAACACTTGTAAATGAGTAAAGCCAGGGCAGGGAGAGCTTGAGCTCCAGGTGCTATAGAAACCGCTGAAGGAAAGGATCCCGTCAACATTGGGTCATACGTATCCCGCGGATCTCATTACAGGATTGACTGATAGCCATCAGCTACAGTACAAGCTACCAAAGAATAACGAAAACAAAGAAAAAAGGCGTGCCAGGTGCCAGAAACTCTTTTTCCACTGTCTTGGGTTGCCTTGGGACCCCCTTGTCCCTTGTCCGACCCGCGCCGTCAGCTCCGATGCATGCACTGACACCGGGTATGGGTCCTGTCTTTCAAGTCGAGGCGAGGAAGCAAAGCAGAGCAAAAGCCGAGTCTCAACCTGCAACGAAAAGCAACACACCCACTCACTCTTCAACAACTCGCGTCCACGGCCTTGAAAAGCGCGATAATACGGCAGTAATTCATGCTGCTTTCCAAGTTAAAAGTACAAAAATTACATTATATACCCCCTGTTCACTTTTGGACTTTCATGCTAACCACTATCCTTCCAGTAGGCCTAGAGAGGTGCGCTTTGCCCGTCCCACGGCAACTGGCACACGCAGATAGAGGCACACAAATACGCAGGCTGCCCAACCCCCTCCAGGACAGGCAAGCCAAAGCCCGGCACAATGATTTCGTCAAATACCCGCGCTACACGATCCCGTTATTCTAGTCCTGCGCAAACACAGAATACCAAATGGAATGGAGTCCTCGACGCGTCCAAGGGGGCGACCGAAAGTTCAAGGGCATTTATGCAGCGTTGGCTGGAGCCGAGCGTGCAGAGCAAGGCGAGCTTCGAGGATGACGGATTAGTGCGCTACGGCGTGGTCGAGAACATGGCTCCTTTGGGAAGTTTGCCAAAACCCAAGAAGACGGGACCTGAGACGAGTTCTGGTGTCAAGAGGATTATATTGAGGCCGTCAGGGGCAAGTGCTGCCAAAAATGCGGCGCACGTCGCCGCGACCGACCCAGTGGTGGATGTTGACGTGGACGCGGATGCGGAGGCGGAGGTGGATGTTGCGATTACGGCGAGAGCGGCAGACTCTTCCCCTCCACCCGTAACCTTGCCCCCTACACCGCCACGGAGGGTTTCTATCGTTCTCAAAGACGCAGCAGCAGCTGCTGATGACGAGAACGACGAAGATTACGACCCGAGTCGACCAAAACGACGTCAATCTGGTCGTGCATCTTTGGGAAAGCGGACACGGCGCTCTTCAGCCGGTCGCAGGAGCTCTATTGTGACTAAGCCGACGGCAAAAGGGACAAAAGAGCGCAGAGGATCCGAGAAGGACAACAAGGCAGCCACGGCAGCCGCAGTAGTAGCAGCAGGAGCGGAAACCACAAAAGTCATCAAGGATTCTGAAGAGGAGGAGGAGGCAGACACAATCACAACAGAGGCGACGATTCACGCAGCTGAACCTGTGGAACCCGAAGACAAAGAGTTCGCGGACAAGGTCGTTGAGGCTGCAGTGGAGGAGGCTCTCAAACACTACCGATATCCGACCGCGTGGGCGCTGCGGACCCTCTACGACGAAAAGTCGAGTGATCCTCAGTTCGTTGCTATGATTGAGGACGTCTTCACGCAAACGGCGGATGAGGCTACGATGCGCAAATTTTCCAAACAAATGGAAAAGAAGAAGCGAGAAGGCAAGAAAGACAACCAAGGATGCTATTACTTCATCCCCCCAACCACCAACAGCAGATTCACTCCTCACAAACCCAAGGCAGCACCGTACAGCAAATTACTGCTTCACAATCAAGTGGAGGAGGTGGTTGAGGTGGCAGACATTGAGACAGAGGACGAGACAGAGGAACAGTTTGTCGATGAAGAGGAGGAAAAAGAAGAAGAAGAAAACAATCACCAACCGCCAGCTCGAGCTACCAAGAGGGCAAAGACATCCCATTCTCGCACTCACTCTTCTTCTCACCCATCTCAGACCCAAGCCCAAACCCAGACTCAGGCAACCCGCAACACACCACGAAAAATGACTTCAGGCAACCCACCTCAAACGCCCTCGCGCAAGCAAAACAGGCGAGATTCAGCATCAAGCGACTCATCTCTCTCATCGGCTCTCAGCCTGTCGTCGCCTGAGGCCATCATGGGTAGCCCCAGCCCGGTTCGTCGAGGGGGTACCGTTCGCCCTGGACCACCTGGACCCGACTCCAGTGATGCGCCAAAATCTCGGCCAATCACCACCCGCCGCAAATCAGTCGCCTCCAAGACAAGTACCACTACCAGTAACAAGTCCAAGCCTAAGACCAAGACCAGTACCAAGGCCAACAAGTCTACTAAGCAGCAACCATCATCACCCACCATTCCCACTTCAAACACCAACACTCACACCAACACCAGCAATCATATCAATGTTGATGCACCCGCAAGTGCGACCATCAGCGTGAGTGCCGACGCCAGCATGCCAGGAAGGGTTCCTGCTGTACAAATCTTTCCCAATCTGCCCACCAAGTCAAAGACAGCAAAGAACAAGGCATCATCCGTCCCTGTTGATGACGCTCGTGCCAGTCATGATAACGACGAGTCATTTTGGGACCGGAGGCGCGATGCGCAAAAGTTTGCCAACAGCGTCATGGCCCAGGAAAGTTCTGTCCGAGGAGCAGAAGTCGACGAGGAGCTCTTCACAACTCCCGCAAAATCGGCGAGGAAGACGCGTCAATCTGTCGCTGCATCTACGGTGACGACGAGGTCTACACGATCGGCTAGCAAGAGACCTCACGATGAGGTCGACACTGCCGTGTCTCCTGTTGCGTGGTCTTTCCAGCGCGATGAGAGGGACAGCTCAGCAGGAGGATCACGAGCTGCGACGCCCACGCTACGCCCCCCAAAGAAGCCGAGAACTGGCCTTCGTGTCAAGTCATCGTAAGTCACACCCCAAATCATCATCTTTATCACCATCGGCATCGCCCTTATCACGAGAATCACCACAGTCATCATCAGAATGCCATTGGCCTTGAACTTTTGAAGAGACCCCTTGTTTTTATGAGAGGTTGCAGATGTTTGTGCATCTGGACTGATCTTTCCATTACTCACGACCGTTATCTAGTGATGACTAGACCATGCAATTTTCCGTCATCCTTTGTTCTTGCCAGGTCATGCTAATCGAGTCTTTATTCTAGTCCCATCAAGAAGAGAGGAGGAACTGCAGCTGGAGTGCCTAGACCTCTGGGAGAAACCCCTACTACTAATGGCGTAGCGAAGGATCAGGTAGGTTCTTTCTTCACTTTTCCAATCTTCTTCAAGCGCGCGAAAACCGCTGGATCGAACTGGCCACGCATGTACTGGAAAGCCAACATCATGGACTTTGCTTGAAAATTCACCAGATGGTGGCCAATTTTGTGCTGTGCCTTGGCTTGTCGGGCCAGGATCACCAACGGGGTAATTTCTCGTGGCCCCCGAAGATCCGCTTTTCCGAACCAGCCCCCAGCATTTGAATCAGCAACTAGGACGTGATGAAACGCGAAGTGCAGCGTATGCTGAACAGAATACGGGCACGAGCATGATTGACTAACTTGAACCCCCTTTACTAGGTATCGGATAATGATGAAGATTGCTCCGCCTGCGGTGCTGCTGGAGATGTCGTTTGCTGTGATGGGTGCCCGCGGTCATTCCACTTTGAATGTGTGGGAATGATACCGTCGGATCATCTTCCCGATGAGTGGTTTTGTAATGAGTGCTTGTACAGGCGATACCCCTCGCGCATGCCCGCGTTCAAAGGTGTCTTTGCGGCTGCTCTTACCAATCTGGAGAAGAGCATTCCTCGCGCTTTCAGCCTCCCCAAGAAATTACAGACCCGCTTTGAGGGCGTCAAAGCTGCCGCTGACGGCGATTACGAAGAAGTCACTACTTCAAAGACGACAAAGTGAGTGATGCTTGTTTGTAGGAGAAATGAATGCAGGTATACTGACAAATATTCCAGAAGGAAGAACGGGTACGAAGAGTTGCCAGACTTTTTCAAGCAGCGCGATGAAGGGCAAGCAGTAATCTGCCACGGCTGTCAAAAGCCCGCTACGGACGTGCGAGCCATCATTCCATGCAGTGTCTGCCCGTTCTACTGGCACATTGACTGCTTAGATCCTCCTCTTGCTGTACCACCTGTACTCAAGAACTGGCGGTGTCCTCTGCATCCCGAAGAGATCATGGCCGAGGTCCGCCCACTTGCACCAGCACATCGTTTCCGCAAAATCAAGGGAGCCCAGACCATTGTGCCAGCTTTACCGCGAGGCATCAAGAACAACGGACATATCGAAGTGGATTGGAGTGACGAGTCCGAACCCGAACCTACGAACAACTCTGGCTGGCCAGATCCCGACTCGTTCGGCCGAGCTTATAAGCTACCTGCGAAGGGCATTGTGCTTGACTTTATTGAACAGTGAGTATAATCCATGTTCATGAAGAAATCATGGGCTAATAATCATTCTAGACTACGTCGCCAACATGCTGGTTATGGTCCCCGTCGTGATGAGTCTAAATGGGTATCAGTTTTCCCAGCTGGAAGAGAACCAAACCGACCTCTAGCAGGTTCTGAGTTGCAGCGAAGTGTGGATGAAATGCAATTGGCTTTAACGTTGACCAGCCTCAAGGAGCGCAAGTCAGACGGCGTCGACCACCTGGTCAAAGCCCTGCTGGTGAGTCGTGGCAATTCACTCCCCCGCACGTGTTACTGACGATCGATCGATAGGATGCCGCTGATCCTAGCGTTTTGTCACTCATGACCAAGACAGACGCCAGTAATGTTTCCGCTGGTAAATTGACAGATAACGACAAGCTTAGTCTGCGTGCTCTTCTTACTCAGATGGACGCTATGGGAAGCCGTATTCGACAGCTTCTTGGCGAGCCTGACGGTATGTCCGCTACCATGCTCGACGAGGATGTCATACCAAGCATCCTGTCTCCTCAAGACTCAGCCATTGCTGAGCCACTCGACAAGGTTACGGCGCTTCCAGTCACTGAACCTACTCCTCCCTCCACTATTGATCACGCTGAAGGCTCTATGGACCTTGACTGAATAACCTCTACTTTGGAGACTTGACTTAGTCGCCCCGTAAGAGTAATTGTGGTTATTAACAGCCCCATCGCCATAATCCCATTCCAATATCAGAGGAAAAGAAACCTCTGTTCGAATTTCTTACGCTTGCATATACTTGTGCAGGCGCTCCGCCAAAACAAATCGACCATTACTTAACTATCTTCTTTTCGTGCGACCTTTTTGATTAGATCGCCGGAGTTTGGAGGTTTCTGCTATTTGAATCACGGCCCACGATCATAGAGACTTCTGGATGCTTCTTGTCCATCAATTCGTCCTTGTTATTGCTATTTATTTTCTGGGTATTGTCACCCCGAAGTCAACCAAAAACACACCATTATCCCCCGAGCGCCGCCGTCCCATCTCATCAAAACACCCCATCATCCTTATCATCGTTCGATTTGCGCCCTTATCACATTTTTGTTCCTTTTCAAACCTCTATATTATGCACGAAATGACCCTTGTTTCGTCCTTATGGCGAAAGCTCAGTAGCAGGAAGTAGGCAGCGGGATGCTAGATCATCCAGATACGTTGTGCTCCACTTGCTCTTTGTTGTATCATAGTTGAAAGTGGGCGAGGCACAGCATGGAAAGAGACTGATCGATTCAGCTATCTAGAAGGAAGGGATACAGAGGTTGATGCAACGAGTACTTGGTACCGGAATGAATAGGAAATAAGATACAAATTTTAATCACCTTCAATTTGAGCCAAATGAGTCGACACGACTGATTTCAGGCTAGTTCTATGTTCGACAGTCGATTCGTGTAATGCTTACAGCCTATCTGGCGGCACACTTCTTTATGTCATCACCAATCTACATGAGATCAAATTCCATAAACGACATCAATTGCTAAGTCGTAAAAAGCTACAAGACGTAGATAACGTCAGAAAGCTCTTGCAAATCTTTTTTAATATACAACAATCCTCTGAGAGACCTGACCTGTAAGTGTAGGCGGTCTCCGCAGAGGCTGTAAGATGAACCCCCTTTGGCATCATTCATAATGCCATGTCATTCTTTTCCCCAAAGTCTTGCATCGTCTCTGTCATCAAAACTGACGTCGAGCCGAGTGAGATCGATAAGAAAGACTCAATACAGGCCGAGTCTCCAAGAGCTCCACAGAAAGATAAACAGACCAAGAGTTAACCGCCGCTCTGAACAGAATCGTGTAATATTTAATTTCTTTGTTCGTTTTTTTCGGGTTCGTTCAATCGTAGAAGTGATTCTGCTTTTCCTCAATCTTTGTTTGACGGTACCAACACTTTCAAGGCCGGCCTGACGTGAGCCCCGTAAGCAGAAAAAAAGGAAGCAGGTGTGGAAACATGAGGACAAGGCATCCAAAGTTGCATAAGGGAAACCAAAACCGTATCTGAGCCACCGTCATGAACGCATATGTTTTTGCTGTGTTGCACCTTAAGCAAGAACACCATAACTCCTCATGGCGTCGTGTGCATGAACTGGTCTGAAAAGTAAGAAGAAAACCTGCCAAGATCGGTTCAACATGGGCTGAGTTCCCTAAAGCGATGCGAAATTACAGTCGTCTTGATCATCTCTGAAAATAATTGATTAGCCCCCTCTTCTTTGTTGCCCATTGCGAGACTGAGGTTGTCTTACGCGGCCTCGTCTAGGGTTACCCTGCTCCTGTTGCATGTATCCCATGTTGGGTAGACCTCCCATGTTTCCGTAACCGTAGTTGCCCATCCCCATGCCGAATCCTGGAGGAGCGAATGGGGTTTGGCCAGCGGTCATCTGAGGCATCTGCGAAACGGGAGGCTGGATAGGGCTTCCGTTGGGCATGTTCTGCTGGCGATACTGGTCAACAGAAGGGTTAGGGCCATTGAAACTACCGTACCCAGCCTGCATGGGAGGGTAGTTGTAATTCATGGGCGGCGGCCCGCGGTTCATCATCTGCTGATACTGCATTGGCTGCATGTTGGCGGGCATTGGGCCTCCGGGCGTGTTGTACATCATGCCCTGGTTGAACTGAGGGAACGCAGAAACACCACCATCAGCAGGCTCGTTTCTTTGGCCTCCGTACGGCATATCGAATCCAGGAGGGTTAGTTGACTGGTTCATGGGGTTGTAGAAAGGCTTGTTGGAGTGTGCAGAGTTAGGATGGTGACCGTTGGAGTTCGCCTGCCTAGAAGAGGGACGTTGGCGTTGCTCAGCATGGGTGCTGGTATCACGGTTGTTACCAGCGCTGCGAGTGGATAAGCCAACCTCGTCCATCAGGCGCTTGTAGCCCTGGTTAGGCTGAGCCTTGATTCTGACGAGGACATTCTTAACATTTTCGACAACCTGATTGCGGATAGACTCATCGAAGAAGGGCGTCGTAAGCACCTTGAAGATGAGAGTAGCACCGCACTGGTGATCCTTCAGAATGGCCTCCAGCACCTGATCATTGGGCGTAAAGAACAAGGCCTGAAGAATGGCATCCCTAGCGTCTGCCTCTGCCTTCTGGTTGATGACTTTCAGTACAGTGAGGTAGGCAACCTTGTGGGTACAGAGGTGAACAAGGTAAGGTACGAGCTGGGGCGACAGGACGGTTCGACGCTGAGGGAAAGTGCAGGTGTCCAAAAACCAAGTCAGGAGAAGAGCGCCATTGGCGTTAGTCGCGAGCTGCACGCTGTTGAGAGCGATGGAGGCAGCTAGCATTCGCTGCTGGTCCTTAGTTGAATGGTGACTTTCAAGACAAGCCCTCATAGCACGGGCACCGTAGCGGCCCTGGGCAATCTCCCACATGCGGGCAAGCATGGTCTCGAAGATGAAGTCATTATAAGGAGCACCAAACTTAAGGCAACCCTGAAGAACATAGTTGCCGTACTGGTCCAAGAAAAGAGGAATAGTGTAAGGGCGGATGTGTTCAACGATCAAAGACATCTGAGCAGGGGTCTTGCAAACATCGATGATCTTCTGGGCTGCCCAAGTGCCGTTCTTGTGAACACCAATCTCAGCCATGTGAGGGGCAATCTCGGACAGCATAGCATCGCGAAGCTGATCAGAGCAGTGCTCGAATAACTTCTGCACCACTGTGTTACCCAGATAGTCGGACGAGAGCTCGGCAATTTCCGGAAGCATGTCGACGGCAATGTTCTCGATTTCAGCTTGAGACAAGCTCTGGTTATCAATTCGCTTGCGGATATCCCGAAGTTTGGGTGCGTCGTGAACACGAGTGTGAGCAGGCTCACGAATGGGAGGAATCTCCTCAACAAACGAGTTAAACTGGATGGCCGATTGAAGGTTGCGAGAGATTCTAAACCTGTCCTCCTCAGAGGCACCAAACTGCTTGACAATGTCGAGAATATCCGTGGTCATGTCGCGGAGAGCAGGAGCCTTCGGAGCCGCGTTCGTGGCGGCAGAGGCAGAGGCAGCCTCGCCGGCAGGCGTGGTGGCATTTGTTCCCTGGGCGCTGTCCTGTCCCTTAGCGAAGGGATCAGGGCTGGGAGAGGGAAAGACTCCATCGTGGCCAGGAGTGTTCGACGCAGAGGGTGGCTTGGCGAAGTTGATACGGATGGGACCAGCGCCAGGGAAGATTTCCTTGCTGTTCATGCTTGCTTTGGCAGATATGGCACTCTCAACCCTCTCGAAGTTGACAAAACCGCAGTTCTTGTGAGTGAGAACCCGGGCCGAGAGGATAGGGCCGTGGGACTTGAACATCTCGATCAGAGTTGACGTAGTGGTGGATGTGGGAATGCTGCCCAGCCAAAGGGCGCTGGTAGGGCCCTCAAGGCCTTGCTCATCAGCGCTGAGGAGGCCTGCATTGCGGCTGTTTGATCTACCAAGGTTGATTCCAGCAACAGCTTGAGGGAGATCCTCATAATCTTTGTCGTCCTGTAGGCGAATTTCAGCCGAGACAGGGTTGGAAAGACCGGAATTGCCAGACACGTATGTTCTCATTAATCGACTCCCGGGTGTATCCAAAACACCAGCGGTGCGGGCACGGGGTCGGTTGGCTGACGCCTGGTTGGCAAAAGCTTGAACAGCAAGGTTATGGTTATGAATGGCAGCGTTGGTAGCAGCCAGCTGATCTTGAAGAGCCGCAACATACTGGGGATCCAGGGGCATGTCGGTATCGTAATCGTCCTCATCGTCGGCATATTTGTCCTTGTTGTTGACCGAGTAGGATCGGAATCGGCTTGCCTGCTTGGTGAAGTCGAGATTGGCCAGGTAGGGAGTTGCGAGCTGTGCGCGGGGAGGTTGTGGGGTCTCTGCAAGACCAAGATAATCCAGAGTTCTCATATGGACATCTGACTCACCGCCTCCTTCCTTGGAGAACTGAGATTGAGCAGGAGAGCTGGGGCCGTTGGAGCCAACACTGGCGATACTGGCCAAGGTAGATGCCCTCTCACGGCCAACACCTGTGGGGTTCCAGCTGCTAAAGATTGAAGGTCCGAAGGGCGAATTGGTTCCGGGGATCGGAGCAAACTGGCTCCTCTGTGGCATGGAACCGGCGCGGAGGCGGGAGAGAAGGGTCGAGCTGCTGGAAGGGTTTTCCTGTCCGTCAGGATTAGGAGAAGGCGACTTGAAAGGGCTTTGAGTTGGCGTGGGCCTGTTAGTCTTGGCAGCTAAGCCTGGAATGCCAGGTATGCCGTTACCCGCGCCCCCAGGAGAGAATCGAGAAGGCACTGTGCCAGCGCGAGCGCGCCTAGTTTGAGGCATCGAGTCCGGCGTAGGAAGCTGAACAAAATCTGGAAATCCATCGGTCGGAGACTCGGGAATGTTCTCACGCAGCGGCGTGGAGTTACCACTCGTAGGGGGACCGCCCCAAAGAGGCATACCTGATACACCTTCCTGGGCCTGAATCTCACGAGCTCTGTGAAGGGCGGCAAGTCTATGTCAGCAATGTACAGTAAACGGAAGGTGGCTCAGCAACCAGAAAAGAAAGTGTCCTCAGAAGTGAAGGTGAGTGAGAAAATACATTTTCGGGGCAGACGAACCTCTTGGAGAACAGGCGGCTAGAACCAGGGATGTCGTGCGACGGAGAACCAGCCCCGGATCGCGAGTTGCCAGCCATCTTGTTTGAAGGGTTGAGACCACCAGACAAACCGAATGGAGACCGAGAAGGCGGCAGAGGGTCGATGGGGGAGTTACTGGCTGATGGAGAACCAGAACGAGGTTGACTGCCAGACTGAGAGGCGTAGCCGAGAGCCAAGTGTTCGGATCTAGAAGTTGACATTATCGATTATCTAGCCGACCTCATGAGACGGTGACACAGGGAAGTGTCGGGCCGGATAGTTGATTATTATTCTCGGCGGAGACTGATCGACTGACCACCTAAGGATCAATGCGTCCAGTCGTTTCTAACGGCGGAAAAAGACAACCCCTAAGATGGAAATCGTCGGGGAAACAGTCTAGTAGCTGTCGTTGGACGAGCTCAAGCGATGGGCGAGGAAATGCCGGCGTGAAAGCGTCGGAGGGCACTAATTCGAGCGTATTCGACAGAAATGGGGAGGCTGGATTTAAGGAGCGCGATGCGAACAGGAAGAAATCCAGGAACCACCGGTATTACAAAGGATGCTTCGTGCGAATAGGAAGGACGAGGCCTGCTTGAGCCGGGAACAGGTTGTGATTCTAATAGTTGGAGAGACCGCAACGACTGGGGCGAAGCAATTTATTGCTCAAGCGAAGATGCAATGCAATTGACGTGGATTTTTAAACAGGTGTGGTCGTTGAGCGTCGTCCGAGCCTGCGGCTTGAGAGAGGGCGCAAAAAAAGAATAGAGAATGTAATACGGCGACTATGTCGAGGGGAGGGGGGCAAGAGGGCACAAACAAAGATACGATCAATATACAGGCCTCATTGAAGAAGTACAAAAAAGGAAGATTTTTCGACTGGGCCTGGAGAAGTAGACGAGCGAGGCGCGCGATTATGGGGAATGGGGCACAAAACGGGGGGTGAGGGAGGAAGGAGGAGGAGTCGAGATGTGCGATGTGCGAAGAGGAGAACTTGAAAGAAGGGCCTTGGAAGACAGGACAGCACGCTAGGTACGGACGGAACAAGGCATCGAGGTGCCCTGACCGGGCTGGTTTGGCTGGCCTGGGCTGGGCTGGGCTGCTACTGTAACCTCTTAGCGTGTGCCCTGTACCTGTCCGTACCTGAACCCGAACCTCCATGACAGGTTACCTACTTCTACTGGGTAAGAACGAACGATGGAGTAGCTCGTCACTCATGGAATAGACGACTGTTAGTGGACAAACTCCCGTCCACTTTCTCTTCTTCTTCTCGCAAAAGCAACGATTTTAGTGGACTCGTTGAGAGAAGCGAACCTGGGTGAGAAGCTCCAGCACAAACGTTTCCATTCTTGTAACCAGGCTGTGCGCATTCCTATCAGGGCTGTACAGTACAAGTATACGCGTCCATACTCGTCACGGAACAACCGTGTGTATCTTACTCGATTTGAACTGAATCCGTACTGAATTTTGAAAGGACGAATCGATCAGGAAATACCATCATACTATCATTCAACAGTTCCGGTGGTCAATGCTGCTGAATCGAGCCGCTGTCTGGTGGGCAGTTCAAGATATCGTGGGCCTGGTAGGCTGTATACGTAGGCAGTCTTGACTTTAGTACCTGGATAACTTACCCTGGTACAACAACTATTCAGACTCAGGTCTTTAACCACTGAATAAAAGTTTATTCATCTCTTTAAGTTCGGGCTGACATTGAATTATGAGGCTTTGTCTGACCCAAAACACGAATCATAGCCAATCTGTTTTGTACCTTAGAATACGAGGCATGTACATACTAAGATTCTTGCCAAGCTCTCTCACAATAATTACTAGTCACTTTTCGACAAGATGAACGGTTGGCTGGCACTCTTAGGTCCTCTAACAAAGTAGAACCGATTTCTGTTGAAGGTTTAGTTGTAGAGATGCTCCAGGAGCTGGCTTAGATTCTGTGTCTCTTTATTTAAAGTATACCACCTGCTGCTGCGTATTCCTGGCTTTGCTTTGTTCCGTTTGTGTGTAGGCTTCGCTTCTCCACACGGGCCCATAAAGACTCCATGTTTAAACGGGCATCGTCAAGCCGGCACGCACCCGAGAACGTTGCGGCATCGTGCACCGGGAGCTCTGTCGAACACGAGTACAGATTAAGCTTGTACCTGCGGATGCTGAACTGGTTTTTGTTTTTCCAGCGTACCCAGATAACTCAATTGTTCATCGTCTTGTTTCGATATCCAGGGGGTCCAAGGGGTTGCCAAGCCATACGTGTACCGATGTTTCTTGGTTTGGTCATGACTTGTACTATAAGGTACTTGGGAATACCGCCTATAGATGCCAGCTACCTACAGCTAGATAATAAGTCATCACAATGCATAGTTATCGATTCCTAATACTTCCAACGTTCCCCCAAATAAACTACCTCGGTATTAAGACTCGATTATAACCTTTCAAAACGAAACACTCAGTGACAGCTCAAACAGCACAATTGCAATCTGATTCGTGGGTGATCACTGTACCAACCAGCCTTGCTTCTTCAACTCTACTCGTAATGTATTCTTTGCATCTCCTTGTAATCCCCCTTCTTGAGAACCTCACAATTCGACTTCGGCAAAGTCAGCTCTCATTGCCCGGCTGCACTGATGACACTCTGCACCTTCTTGCGAGCCCCCCTTCCCAACAACAGAGCCAATCATAGACCGTTACTGCATTGTCGGGGGATCTATTAGCCTTCCGATGAAACAAGCCCTATTGTCCCTTCCCCTGGGTTTCTGCCCCCTACCCGTACATATGCACCCGCATGAGCATCTCGGTTGATGGCTCAGGGGTTGTCATGACTAGGTAGGCATGGGCATCTCGAAACACAGCTCTTACTCTCTCCCATCCCCTTCATCAATTGACCAGCCAGCCAAATTTTGACGGCATCCCATAACCTAGTTCGCCAATGTCTTCTCTCGCTTGGCCCTGTTTCAGATAGCGGCCCGCACTTGATACAGTCCCCGGCTTATCACCAGCAGTGTCAATACATGTTCTATTCCTGGCATCACGATTCCGATGACTGATATGCTCGAAACGAATTGCAATCACAATCAAGCCTTCTACACTTTATAATAAGTAAGCTGTGTTGCAACAGAAATTCGGAGTACCGTTGAGACACCCCGACCCTTTATTTTCTCTATATAGGTCATCTTTTATTATGTTCTTTCGGAGCGACTCTCCTGCGGCTGATAGTTCCCAATTGCACTCAAAATGTCACTGTTGCTTCATGACCGGGACAGACAGTGCTGCCCCATTCAGCTTGTTAGAAAGTGTCAAAGAGCTCGTAATACCAACCGACTCCTAGCATACTGGGTATCTGTCCGACCTTTCATGGCATATCATCATCATAGGTACCGCGTAATGAGGCTTCTTGGATTAGTTGCCGCCAAATAGGTAAAGAGTCACCACACGTAGAACAACATCTTTGCTAAGCGCGAGGTGTCAAAGAACTTTCGCCCATAAACGCCAAGAGGGAAAAACATGAGAGGGATATATGTGCCACCTTGCTTTCAAACCTCATTCAAAATGCCGAACTGCAGCATGAGCGCCTGTTCCTCAAATATTCATCGTTGCTCTTTATTTGGCATGCTTCTTGAAAGCCAGCAGATCGGCCAAACTGTTAAGGGGGCAACCGTGGCGCAAGAAATCGTGAGCCAGTAGCTCGTCAGCCGAAGCGCGACTCTTGACGTCAACGCACAAGCAAACGGACAAGAATGCCTTGAGTTCTTTGCTAAGTTTCTCGGGCTTCTTGAGTCGAGGAGTTCCATTGGTTGCGATGAGGTACAGAGCCTTCAGGGGCTCCTCGTTGAGGTATGGCGGCTCAGACTCTATCATTTCGATAGCCATAATACCCAAAGACCAAATATCGACTTTAGGACCGTATTCCTTCTGCTTGACAACCTCGGGGGCCATCCAATAGGGGGTTCCCACCATGGTGGCTCGCTTGGACTTTGTCTCTGTAAGCTTGGCGCAGAAGCCAAAATCAGCTGCAGATAGTTAGCATCAAGAATACGGTTCTATTGAAGCTAATGAACTTACTAATCTTGACGTTTCCGCGAGCGTCCAGTAGAACATTGTCACTCTTGATATCACGGTGAATAATATTTTGCGAATGCAAGTGCTGCAATCCTTGGCAAGTCTGGAAACTGTTTAGCTGCAATCGTATGTAAGCTGAGACGCTGAACCTACCTCGTGACAGATAGTTGAGATCTGCTCTTCCGAGATCGAAGGGTTGTTGTCAATCACATCAGTGAGAGCACCACCCTCCATAAACTCCATAACAACCCATAGCTCCGCGTTGTTGTTACGCAAGAAAGCGTCTAGGAAGTTGACAATGTTGCGGTGCCGGCTGTCCTTCATAACCATGATCTCGTTCACAATAAGCTCCTTTCTAGGTTGATGTGCGAGGTCCATTTGCTTGATGGCAACCTGGGCCCGAGGGCCCTGGGCACGCAGAATATCTCGGGCAATGCCCTGTGCTGTCTCCTTAATCTTTGCAACGTAGACTGATCCAGACGCACCCTGTCCAATCTTCTTCTGCTTAGAATAGGAAATATTGGGATCGTCCTTAGAGACTGCTTCCTTGAGCTTGGCCATGACTTCACTCTCAGACATGGTGGACATTCTAACGTCCTGCTTGCGCTCTGAGGGTGATGGCTTAGCGGTAAGAGCAGCCTCGGCGGCCTTAACGCCATCAGCTTGCTGCTGAGTTTGACTGGGCTTTGGTGCAACATTAAGAGGCTTGACAGGAGCTGGCAGGCGCGAAGCCTGCGTCTGCTGCTGTGGCTGTCGAGCCTGTGACGATTGGTTCCCATTGGCGTAACGAGGTGCATTTGCAGCGCCATTGTCGGCCCTGGGGGTTCGCTGTGCTTGGGTGGGGTCTCTGAGAGAACTAGAACTAGGCTGGGATGACAGAGGTGGTCGCTGGGAAGTGGCGTTCGGGGGAGAAGGAGCAGGACGCTGTGCTCGTAGGTTGCTCTGCTGTTGCGACGCCTTTGGTGCAGGGGGGGCTGCTCGCGAGGGGTTGAAGCGGTCGGACTGAGACGACGAGCTGTAGCCCCCACCAATCTCCTGTTGAGCAAGGGGAACCTTGGTCTTGGGAAGAGAAGCATTGTAAGCCTCCAAGTCCCGTCGGTTCTGTTCCTCGATCTCACGCTCCCGCTGTTTCTGAGCCTCTAGCTGCTTCTTACGCTGCTCTTCTCTCAAAGCATCCTGGGACATGTAGTTAGGAGCCATTTGCTGCATTTGCTGGCGCTGCTGGTATTGTTGTTGCTGGTCCTGCTGAGCAGGGCGCTCGTCGGGACGAGCAGGACGGCGCGGAGCATTGGGATTGGGTTGGGCAGCAGAAGGGTTGTAACCTGGGCGCTGGGAAGGAGCTGGCGGCGCAGGTCGAGGAGGTGCCACAGAGTTACCACTGCCGTAACCAAGCTGTTTGTTACCTTGGCTTTGAGCAGGAGGGGTTGGTGTCAAGCTGGGGTACTGGTTGGGGTTTTCGGCTCGTTTGGCGAGATCGGTATAGAAGTCCAGGACCTCAAAGACAGCCTGGGGATTGCGTTCATAGTCCTCCTTGGTGATTGCCGATGAGTTGAGTAGCTTCGACCACTCTGGTGGTAGACCGACGAATTCTCCAGTCTTTGGATCAAAACCAACATGTACAGCGTGCGAAAAATTAGTAGGATTGCTGACACCACCCATACCTGGACAAGCGCCATAAATAAAGTCAATCCACTCGTACAAGTCATCGTCACTCTTTACCTTGAGCTGGAGGGTCTTCGTCTGACCATCATCGTCGCCGGGGCTGTTGGACGAACCATCTGGCTTGCGTTTAATCTCGAAGATGGTACCGGCGGCCTCGACTCGTCCGACATTAACTACATCTCTGAGGTAAAGGGTATAAGAAACTTTGCCGCCTTCGGTCTTGTGAAAATCGAGCGACTCTTTGCGGAGGATTAGGTATTTTTGCTTCCAGGGTTGAATGAAGTTTTTGCTCTCCTTGACTGACGCCCAGCCCTCCTTCTTAACGGCTACTCCGCCTAGACCATCGGTGTTGTTGGACTGCTGGCGAGCGATCGGAAGGGAAATGGTGGAACCGGTGTACGTCGAGGTCGCAGTACTTCGAATAGGGGAAATAGCCATGTTGGCCATGCTTCCTGGAAGGTTGGCATTGGGCGTTAGGTTCAAACGCGGTCGATCTGTGGGAGGCCGAGGCGCAGGGCCCGGGTTCATGAATTGCCCTGAGTTGTACATACTGCATGCTGTTAGTGATCCGTCTGGTGAACGCATTGATCTGGGCTTTGTAGTGGATTGCTGACACCGAATAACCCCCTCTTCATCAAGAGCTGCCGATTACCCCTGAAGTGGAAGGTATCGACAGTTTCAAAAGAGGTAGTAGCGCGACGACAAGATTCTCCCCATCTTTTGGGCGGCTGGCTTCCGAGACCAGAGACGACATGCGAGCATCGCCGGAAAGGAATCATCGCCTTCACCCCGCCATGACACCGAAACCGCACCTCGTTCGCCAAGTATAGGAAAAGTAACATACCTGTTTTGTGCCATCTTTAATTACGTTGACTGCAGGATGCAGCAAGTAATATTCGATGGTGACTAGAAAAGATAAGCCCGTCTGCAAAGGGTGCGCAAGCTATTTACGGCGGGTCATACGCTTGCTGTCTTTCAGATGTGATGGCGAGCGGTGGGCTGTTCCGGGAGGCGATCGACTCAGGAGCACTCTGTTCAAGGACACTGGGCGGTCTGTCGTCGATAGTGTTGAAGGGCACTCGTACAAGGACCAAAGAAAAACTGATCCTGGGCGCAAAACAAGGCCTTCTCAGCGACCGAATAGAGAGATCATGTATTCAGGAATCGTGTCGGAGCAGCGGTCAGAATCGGAAGGGGCGAGGTAGGTACTATAGGTAGACAGCTTGCCAGTGACAAGCACGGGGGTTAGATTTGGAGTGGAGGTGCTGGCACTGGGATGACGGATGGCGCCCGTAGCTGCAACACAAAGAAAACTTCTCGGTGCGGGCGGCTACTAAACGTGCGTGCAACTCTACTTGCAGCCCGTGATAAGAAGCCGAAAGCCGCAAAAGCTGACTATGGAGGAGTTGGTTGTTGATGGAAGAAGACAAAGCAATTATCTGCAATCGACACTGAATAAGAACGAAAGGGCAGGTCCAGGGTGCGGATGGCCTTCCAAGTTTGGGCCAGAGAATGCGAAGGAGAAGTAGGAGCAGAAAGGTGGGGAAGGAGCAGTAAGTGACCCCTAGTTCCAGCGCTGAGGTATTCTCCCGCCGCAAAAGTGTCAGGCTAGGGGGGGGCGGGGAAGTTCCAGTGGCAGTCGGGCTTGCACCTGCCCGTAGCGATGCGTTGTAACTTACTGGGCGGCGGTAATGATCAGTGGCTGGCCTGAGATGTGGCTAATCGACCAGCTGGGCTAGGAGGTAACAGAAAAATTGACCTCTAAGCTTAAGGGTGTCAAAATAAATTAACTAAAATTCTGCTCTAAAGTGGCATAAAGTGACACGCTAATCTCGTCCCTTTTACTTTTAGTCTTGGGCTGGGCTCCGATCCAAACAATGCAATATTTTCAGGTGAAATGCGCCCAAGACCTCCAGTGGAGATTGGCCCCTGGATTGGATTGCCCATGCAATGGTTTTGATGGTCCTGAATATGAGAGCCCAGGGGTCCAATTACTTGCATTGGTCCGTTGGGCGAGGTGGGATAGGTACCTGACAACCGACCAACCAACCTCGAGAGTCCTTTAATAACGTGCATGCCCGACGGGAGTGGACAGAAGTGTCCCTAGTCATTGAGAGCTGCAGTAAACCTCGACATTATTAGGTGCTGTACGAGAGAATGTTCATCATTATGTTCCATGTCCATAATGACTCCAGAAACTCACCAGATAGTGAGACGAAGCGATGACAATAGCGCACAGTTAGTTAGACAAGTCCAGCTCGAGTTAGCTTCAACTGCACATGTCGTTCCAGGAGTACCAAAACAGTGCCCCACCTTGTTTGCGCCGATCATATGAACGCCCAGCCATGAAGAGTTTCTTTCCATCAGTCCATGGCCCGGGCCGTTCGCTACTGGTAAAGCCGGTCGATGTAAAGGACTGTCTGCTGTGACTAGGTACAGTTGATGAACCCACTGTTTCCAGGGGAGTCAGGTTCAATGTCTACAAGCAAGAGTTGTCCCCTTCTCATCGATAATTATATCTTGCATCGATGTATTCAAGTCATGATACACAACACATATCCTAGCTCTCATCACTATATACCCAATCTTTCACGTTCCTGTGATGCATTAGTCTTTTTTGCCTTAAACGATTACTGGTGCCAAGGCTGTCTGTTGCGTTTCAAGCATATCGCCGCCACGCACCACCATTCCTCATCTAGTGACCATGGTGTTTCGATCCAGGATATTATTATCAGTTACGGAAAACAAAACAAGGGGTCATGGCCCAGGGGAAAACAAAAAGGTCAGTTCATAAGCGATAACTCTCGCTATGATCGAGCAGCAGCCTCTAACAATGGCTTGTAAGAGATGCCACATCTATGTTCGCACGTTTGCAACCCGTCCAACGCCACAGTAGCACAAGCTTTATGACGATTTTCATGAATGCCAAGGAGGCATGTCCTGAGAGGCAGAGACCCTACAAGGTTTCCGCTACTCATGGCGTAAAATAGCCGCCGCAACTCGAAAGCCTAGACCCATACGGGCCATACCAGACGACATTTCCTCATGAATCAATCTCATCTGGTTTCGGATTGTTTGATGCACCCATGTCAGCAACCGAACAGAAGGATGAGCCATGGCCTTCTATTACGTAGTGATTCTGCACAGATGGTCCTATGTACTATATATGGATATGGATGTCATAGTAAGGTATCCATCCAGTAAAGGCCCCTTCGCATAATAGAACCCCGTCGACTTCACCGTTAAATTGGAGATAAACAACCTTTCACCTCGACAACAAAATCTACATCGCAACCTAATCTTACCAGCTCCAGTATAATGTCTAGGTCTAGATCCCGCTCTTCTCCCAAGTGAAGGGAGACGGTAGGCCGTCCACTGCCCACCCTGTAATTACGATAACGACCAATTCATCACTCGAGACAGTCATCATACAGCCCTTCTCATCCTCTATTCCCCATCATTAGCCTTCACTATAAGTTATGCTGACACTTGACTTTTCCGTCTTGGCTACAGAACTTGAAGATCTTGAAGAACCTTGTTTTCCGTCCGAGCTCTGCGTCAAATGGCACGCTATTGAGATTCAGGAATTTCAGGAGAGTATGCGAGTGATGAACACCAGACAAATTGGATATGGACCAATCGGCGGCCTGTCCGCGTGGGCCGAATATACGATAACAGGAAAACATAAGAGTTAAAGCAAGTATCGGTAAAGAATTGTGATGCGAACACCCGACGTTGTAGAGAAATGAAACGACGTCTGATAGGAAGAAACTTTTCCATCGCCTAGCCTAGGTCTTTTTATGTATTGTCTGGTATCCGTAGATTCAACCGGACAAATCCTAACTCCTGCCTACACGTCCATTGTTCTGACAAATGCGTGCCGAATGACATCTATAAATTACATTTCCCTTTGCGTGTATGCTAATTTTATCCCTTTTTTCTGCTTTATCGTGCAGCAACCTCAACCTCCTGACCCTCAAATTTGGGGAGCTCACTCTCAATCTGGGCCCAGGTCTTGCTGCCATCCACAAGTGATTTGATGGCGTCAATGATCTTCTCCTGCTCAGCTCGGACTTGGTTGGTGCTGTCACGGTCTCGCAGGGTAACCGTGCCATCCTGAGCTGTCTGGAAGTCGATGGTGATGCCAAGGGGTGTACCAAGCTCGTCGTTTCGGCTATATCGCTTGCCAATGCTGGCAGAAGAGTCATCGACACGGCTAGAGATACCAGCGCTGCGAAGACGTTGCGAAAGCTGCTTAAGTAGAGGCTTGAATTGAGGGTTGGAGGAAAGGGGAACAAGGAGGACCTTGGTAGGGGCCACAGTGGGAGGGAATGACAGGACCTTTGAAATGTTAGCAATTGATCTCATAGCATTTTAGAAGGGAAATTCCTTACACCACGGGCCTCATCACCACCCTCAGTACCACGGGTCCAGAAGCTGTGCTCCATCAAAGAGTAGAGGATACGACCAATACCGAATGAGGGCTCAATGACGTTGGGCACGAACTCACGGGTGTTCTCAACCCTCTTGCGGAACTCGATGGCAATGGAGTCCTTGTTGATCTGGACCTTACCGTCGCCAACGCCGGCAACCTCGAGGGTGATGCTGCCGTTGTCGCTCAGTTCCTTGGCAAGCTTCTCTCGCTGCTCCTGTGGTGTGGCTAGGAGAGCAGTTTCGACAGTCTTGGCGTCCTTCTTGAACTGAGGGCCAAACTTCTTCCTCTCGATATCAATCTGCCACTCCTCAATGACGAGGGGAGTCTCACGCTGCTCGCGAACAACCAGGGGAGCACCAGTCTTCTTGGCGTGCACGCTCAAATCGTAGGCACTTCGGTCGGCACAACCAACACACTCGATCCAGCCGGAGCTGGTGAACAACTCAGCATCCCAGCAGTCGCAAGCGTAGTGAGCCATCTCATTGGCCATGTGTTGACGGAAGCGCAGCTTGGTCATGTCAATACCGATCTTCTGCAAGAACTGGTGAATACGAGCAAGGAAGTAGCCCAGAGTCTCGTTATCAACAAGACCATCCTTAACAGCTTGGCCAATCTTGACAGTCCTGGTTTCAGTCTTGCCAGACAGCTGGGTATCACGGTCGAGAAGGACGAGCTCGATATCCTCGACCTCGTGGAATCGGTGGTGCTTCTTGCCACCCTCAGGATCGACGAAATGCTCGATCTCAGCCATGAGGAACTCACGGACTCTCAGCAGACCAGCACGAGGAGAGATCTCGTTACGGTATGACTTGCCGATAGACGCAGAAGCGAAAGGCATCTGGGACTGGTTGAACTCGAGAAGTTTGGCGAAGTTCAGGAACTGGCCCTGAGCAGTCTCGGGGCGGAGGTAGCCAGGATAGTTGCTGCTGGGACCAATAGAGGTCTGGAACATGAGGTTGAAAGAAACGGGCTCTGCGGGCTGAACACCAGTGGCAGGGTTTCTGAGGTCGTACTTCTTGATGAGCTCGCCGAGCTCAGGGCCACCGTAGTTGTCGATTCTGGCAAGGACCTCCTCGTACTCCTTGACGACGGCATCGTCAAGCTTGACAGCCTCGGTCTTAGCCTTCTTCTTTTTCTTCTTGGGGTCCTCCTCCTTTTCCTCGACCTTCTGGCCACGGGCCTCCTTGTCACCGTTCAGGCGTGCCTCGAGAATGGCCTCGACGAAGTGGTCGGCTCGGAGAATCTCACCGTTCTTGGGGTCCTTGCACATCCAGTCGGCGAACTTGTCAACGTGACCACTGGTCTTGAGAACCTCATGAGGAGTCAGGACAGTGCAGTCAACCTCAAGCATGTCCTCCTCGAGGATAAAGTGTTTCCTCCATTGCTCGATGACGGCCGCTTGAAGTGCGCAGCCGGGAGGGCCATAGTCGAACAAACCACCAACACCGCCGTATATCTCGAAGGAGGGGGTATAGAACATGCGTCGTCGGAGGATAGATTCGAGAACAGCCTTATCAAGGGGCTGGCCCTTGAGAGTTGTCGCGGTGGAAGTCATTGTGTCTTTGGTGCGCTTCTGCGACTTTTGCAGTTTAAAAGCGTTGAGGGGTCGTGAGGTCGCAAATGTGCGAGTGCGGGGTGGTCTTGCGCAGACCGTAAACCGGGACCTGGAACCAAAAAGGGACACACTAAGTTGCCTTGATAAGGACGAGGATGACGCTGCTGAAAGGTTTATTGGTACTGTTGCGGGCAGTGTCGTTGGGGATAGTGACAATAGACGAATTGGCTTCATCCACTCTGATTTAAAAAGTTGTAGGGGTACAATAAAAAGTGAAGCAGGAGGACGTGAGTCACAAGCCTGTTACAAAGCGTGCTGTCCGTACGTCTGGGCTGGATGGGTCCCAAGTTAGGTCACTTAGGTCTGCTTGGGATGGACAACTGTGGATGGCGGGGGAGTTTTTGGGGGTTACTGCTCGTACTGTCTGCTGAGCGTTGATTCGATGACTGGAAGTGGTGGTTCAGGTTGATTACCCTAAGGGGAGACAGTTCTGCTTTGAATTTGCAGCTTTCCAAGGAAGAAATGACTGATATTTTTTGGTTCCCCGCCATGGCCACTTCCCGATTCCTACTGGAAGGCTCCCCTCTGTTTACCTAGGTACTTCCACTACCATGGTAGGTAGGTAGGTATAGTACCTTACCTAACTCGAAGGTGGGTAGGCTTTGGCAGAATACCCGATACTGTATATTAGTTCTACCTGTTCACGATGACCATTTCTATAACGTTAATGCTTGATTAGTTGAAACCTGAAATGTAAAGCAATTGAATTAGTAATAATTTACACGAATTAATGAAACGTTAATTGTACCCCGAAGACTGTTACTACTGCGTATTACCCAAACATATAAGTTACCGGCTGAGCTTGAGTTCCTCTGTCTATCCCCGTACGGTAATGATTAGGTAACGTCGATACTCTATTCAAATTCACAAGTAATCATTATTTCCGTAACAGATTATTTAGGAAGGCCTTGTATTATTCTCTGCTGTATCTTATTTTAGTGACGGTTGTTCAGTGGATCGATCGCCAGAAACCTATCCTGCCGTCTTCGTCTCAGGCGATCTGCCCGATTGCTAGTGCGGCACCGTTGCCTAGCAACCACTTTGTTTAGGTACTAACCTAGCCGACCCCAGCTTAAGCGATATACCTTATAGAACTGCAACTGTTCAAAAAGGCTCCGTCCATCGTCTTTCTTCAATTCTTCGTTCGTCCTTCACTAACATCAACAGCCCATCCAATAACTCCTCTTAATCATGGCTACCCGTACCATTGAGGCGCGCTTCGAGCGCATGTCCGTCAACGACGAGAACGACCCCCTGGGCGACGGCTCTAAGCTCTACAGTAAGAGCAAGGTGAGTTTACCGTCACATAGTGGTATAGCATCGATTGCTGACAGGTATAGACTATCTCTTCGACATCAACCCATGGCGCAACCCGTCCCAACCTCTTCAAGGTTGCCCTTCAGTCACAAAGCAGCAATGCCAACGCCGCTGTAATGCTGCCATCCCAGGCCGCTCAACGAAAAGTCAACAATGCACCTCCTCCTTCTCCTACAAGAAAAGCCCTTCCTTCTTCATCGAGAACATCGGATGAGGCTTCAGAGGACCGAAAATCAGTCACCTTGCCGGAACAGATGAGCGTTCCCAAGCAGTTCCACCTGGGTATGTTTGAGATTGGCCGTCCTCTGGGTAAGGGTAAATTTGGACGAGTCTATCTTGCTCGAGAGAGAACAACAGGCTTCATCTGCGCCCTCAAGGTCCTTCACAAGAACGAACTGCAGGCAGGCCGCGTCGAGAAGCAGGTTCGCCGAGAGATTGAGATTCAGAGCAACCTAAGACATCCCAACATCCTTCAGCTATACGGTCACTTCCACGACAGCAAGCGAGTGTTTTTGATTCTTGAGTTCGCCGGCAAGGGTGAGCTGTACAAGCACCTTCGAAAAGAGAGCCGCTTCCCTGAGTGGAAGGCGGCTCAGTACATTGCCCAGATGGCATCGGCATTACGATACCTGCACCGAAAGCATGTTATTCACCGTGATATCAAGCCCGAGAACATCTTGGTTGGTATTCACGGCGAGATCAAGATCTCGGATTTCGGATGGAGTGTGCATGCCCCCAACAACCGAAGGAAGACCATGTGTGGAACTCTCGACTATCTCCCTCCAGAGATGATCAAGCCCGGCACCTCTGACAACTTCTACAACGAGAAGGTTGACCTGTGGAGCTTGGGGGTCCTCACGTATGAGTTCCTTGTGGGCGAAGCACCTTTCGAGGATACACCAGTGATGACCCAGCGAAGGATCGCTCGTGCTGATATGTCTATCCCTACGTGGATTAGTCCTGAGGCTACAGATCTCATCAAAAAGGTATACCTCGTCACTATGCCCCATGTATTAGATCACGACAGCTAACAAGACCAAAGCTACTTGTGCTGGACCCTGAGAAGCGTATTCCCCTTGAGCAAATTCAACAGCACCCTTGGATCATCAAGCACTGTGTCAAGGGTGAACGTGCGTCCAACCGCGAGAAGGGCCAATAACGATTTAATGACAACCTGAGCAATATGGACGAACGGATAAGGATTAAATGGCGTTGACTGGCGATTGATTAATTTGTAATATTCAAAAGCGGAATCTGACCGTTTGCATCAGTTGGCGTATAGGGTCTTCTTTAGCATCATGCAGAATTGTTACAACGAACCGAAGAATTGCATCAGCATCTTGAAAGGGTATCATTGATAGTATTGGCGTATCCGATGGAGAAGCATCATGTTCCATTGAGAGCGCCTCTTTCCATACTCATATTCGTACACAGTTTTCAGGTAGAATACTACCACGTTACCTATAAACCTCATCAAATGGTCGGGTATCTGCAAAGCACGAGTCCCACACTGAATTTACAGCTTTTGTTGCTTCAACGTCATCCTTGCATGCAGTTCTGCCGACAATGGAATCGATGGCTCGCCTGCGGACGCAATTTTGAAACTGTTGTGTTAATTTCCAGTTGCCTCTGGTGAAAGCTTCTTTGGCCCATCTGCATTCGCCACTGAGCATTGAAGCTCGAATCTTTCCAACACAGTCAGTGTTCGCTCTCGATTGTTGAATATGCATGGATTCAACTTACTTCTGTACATGCCGCGTGCTTCAGGTCCCCTGGCTTACCCACAAAGTCGACGTTCTTCCACCGAAGCATATCCCAAGCATGCACCATCTCATGCGCAAGCGTATCTTCGAGATGTTTTCGACTCTGAATTTCGTTGGCGCATATCAGAATGCCATGCTCGGGACTGAATCCGCCGGATTGTCGCAGAACGGTACCATCGGCATTCAAATATGAGGGGCAGCGGCGACAGTAAACGTTGGAAGAGTCTATTCGTCCATTGAGGTCGCGAATCTTTTCTGACATGAAGCGCACGGTGGGGGAATATGTGAAGAGCCAGTCGCGAAACTCTTCGCAGCGCTTGATGTCCTTCTCTTCCTCAACGGTGTGTACCCATTCTCTGTAGTGAAATTTGCCCTCGGGTGTCATTTGACCCGAGATCATCTTGAAATAGTTCATCCATTTTGACACTTCTGGTGAGAATCCGGTTACTTCAGGGTCATTCTGAATTCCTCTTGGGGCTTGATTTGAGGTAGTCGATGCGTCAGCTGTGGCGCTAGGAGCATTTGCTGGACCAGATGCCATTGTGAAGGGATTGCCGATGAGTCTTGGACGTCTGCGCCGGGGAGGCTATTGGGTATTCGTAGCGGGGATTCGGGATCTGGGGTCTTGAATCGTTAACGACGGGATCTCTTTTGACCTTCTCGCTCAGGGTCTTAGTCTCAGACAGCTTCAACACAAATTCTGCCACGCTCGTTCTGGCCAAAGGCGGTGAGGACGACTTGGAAGCGGAAGATGGGACCGAAAGTGTAGGTAACTCGGAAAAGTTGCCCAATCAGTGTATTTTGCCAACCCATTTTTGCGACTTGGGACTCTGGGGGATTTTACGGGGGGTTCTATAAGGGCGCAAAGGGCACAGATCCAATCACCTCGACCACCGAGCAACGTTTATCCAGGATCAACCTGCGCCCAGCTCTATACATCCCATCCTCGGTTCCACACTCAGAAAGCGACAAGGGCATCTGAAAATGACGAGTGAAGGTTTCTTTCAGTGTAAGCATTTTCCTGTTTTCTTTTCTCTTTGCTTCATTCATTCTCGTTGAACTGTGCCGTGTAAAGAGAGCCTGTCTTGCTGAATTTGTCTGTATATGATGTATATGTCTCTCTACATCTATGTGTAGAGGATATATTGTCATGTGAAAGCGCCAGTCTTAAGCACAGGCATTGTACTATACGGTTAAAGCGGTATTAACTGACTTGTTTTTCCTTCTTTTAAATCTCGCAGTCATGAGAGGAAACGGGACAAAGTCCCTGACCATCGTTATCAAGCTTGGTGAGCACCACTTTCAACACCAAGCTTGACTCATCCCCCACTAACACCCCGTCTTCTTTTCAGGAACAAGCTCAATTGTCGATGAAAAGACTCATGAGCCGCTTCTTCCTATTCTCACTCTCATCGTTGACACGGCTGTGAAGCTTCGCAAGGATGGCCACAGGGTAGTCATTGTTTCGTCGGGAGCTATCGGCGTTGGGCTCCGACGTATGGATGTAGAAAAGCGACCTAAGCATCTCGCACAGCTACAGGTTCGACTTGATGCCTTTGTCAAATCTTTGATTGATCGAATTCGTTAATAATGATTCTCAGGCACTCGCGGCGATCGGCCAATGTCGACTCATGAGTCTATGGGATAGCCTGTTCACCCATCTCAGACAGCCAATTGCTCAGATTCTCCTTACTCGAAACGACATTGCAGATGTATGTTGATTTCTTTGTTCTTATTCGCGATCGGAAAACTAAAAAAGCTACAGCGAACTAGATACTTCAATGCCCAGAACACATTCCATGCACTTCTGGAGCAGGGTGTTATCCCTATTGTTAACGAGAACGACACTCTCGCTGTTTCCGAAATCAAGTTTGGTGATAACGATACCCTCTCCGCCATTACCGCCGCCATGATTCATGCCGACATGTTGTTCTTGATGACGGATGTTGATTGCCTGTACGACAAGAACCCTCGATCCAATCCGGATGCCAAGCCTATTGAAGTGGTGGAGGACATTGCTGCCCTTCAAGCTGATGGTAAAAACCCCCTTTTATCACATGTTTTCCCTTTCTGGTCACTAACTATCACCAGTTTCCAGTGCTGGCTCATCCCTTGGAACTGGAGGCATGAGTACCAAGATTGTTGCTGCCAGGTTGGGCACTTCTGCGGGTGTTACGACCGTGATTACGAGGTCCTCTAACCCAGGTAATGTGCTCAACATTGTGAAGTACCTCCAGTCAATACAAAGAGGGAACAGCCCTCCCAGCCCCGATGAGCGCGCTGAAGGGTTGACACGGTCGGCATCAGCTCTGTCACTCTCAGCCTCCAATGGCAATGGTGCCCCCTGGCCCCCTCTACATACCCGATTCGTCCCCGCCAACAACCCTATCCGGGACCGTCACTTTTGGCTGCTTCACACCCCCTATCCGCACGGCACCCTCTACATTGACTCGGGAGCCTACAAGGCACTTGTTGGCAAGGCTGGTCTGCTCCCGGTTGGTGTTGTTGATGTCGAGGGTAACTTTGCCCAGCAGGAAGTAGTGCGACTCGTGACGGTCAAGAGACGATCAACTCCTGGACCGGATGGTAAGATGTGGGAGGGTACCCCTGAGGAAGTTGGCCGAGCTCTGGTCAACTATGCCGCTGCTGAGATCGCGCGGATCAAGGGCAAACAGAGCGTGGAGATTGAGAAGATTCTTGGTTATGCTGATAGTGAGTATGTCGCTCACCGACAGCATGTTGGCTTTTTCGGAAAAGGCAGCCGACCAGTGAGTCCTGCTCAGGAGATTATCTCGGCCGTAATGGAATAGAAAAAGGTAGACGGGCCAGAAAAATGGACAAAACGGGGCAAGCGAATACATTTCAACATATACAGCGCTTTGATGATGACGATGATTATATCTACAATCCACCAAATAATCCAAGCATGAGTGACTTGATGGCAAGTTTTTTTTTTCCCTTTCACTCTCAACGCCAACGAATGATAAAAAATAACCCCAACGCCAGACGAAGTAAAGTCATCCCCCACTCTAACCGGTTGCAAACAAGTTGTCTTCGTCACGGAGGTACTCTCCACAATCGGCCTGCCTGAAGCAGGTGATACCAGTAGGGTCCAGTCTTCGGGCCTCGGCGGTGCTACGGGCTGTGACACCGAATCCGAGAGGGGTATCGTTCATGCTGTAGACCACGACTCCCTGGTGCTCGGGGCAGTCCTCGGACCATCGGCCAACGTGGGCCTTGACGACGTTACTACCGTAGAGGAAAGGCATGGTTCCGTTCTCCTTGACCCAGATCTTGTAGCGGGCGTGCTCGGCGATGATGGGGAGGGCTGTGATGTGCAGACGGAACTTGCCCGACTTGGTGAACTTGCCTGTAGAGAAGTTTGGCGGTTAGTCAAGGTTCTTGAGAATTCGCATTCGGAGCCGATATCATACCAAGGCAGGTTCCCAGAGACAGAAGCTTCTCGCGCGCAATAGAAGTAGCTAGGTTGGCGATGGAAAGGCGGACGTAAAAGACACGATCGCGAACGAGGCGGAAGACATAGCGATCAGCGTTGGGGGAGTCGTCGAGAGGCGCAATGAGGTTCTTGAGAGAGCCACCGGTGTAGTTTGCCAGCTTCTCGAAGAGAGTCTGTGTCTCCTTTTCTGTGAGGGGGCGCATTGTGTCGGTTGTGATCTCGGGTGGTATATGAAGTGCTGATAGGTGATGAATGTTTGGATGCTTTTGACTGCGCGCAAAGGAAAAAAAGTTGATGGAGCGGGAACTGATAAGGATGCTTATCAGTTGGTGGGTTGAAAGGGTCCACCTCCACTTTCTGGCACTTTCACTTCCAACCTCTCCACCTCCAAGAGTAAGGTATAAGTGAGAATAAGCCAAAATTTCCAAAGGGTTTAACATCGCTGAGTGCTTTTATGTTCCAGTCATTTATTGTTTATTCTCCTACAAGAGACTAGAATTTAGTTATGAATCTGATTCAATAACCTTCTACGTGAGTGGTGAATAAATACATTACAGCTATTACCTGTTTGGTCCGTATTCTAAGAGACTAACCGGACCTTGATCTATTATTCACAAAAGCCCCGGGATATTTGGACTACGGCTTTCACTTAAAACACGTTCCTTAAAAATGAATACCCAGTACCCATACGTGTGTATTGTGCCTGATTGGTTGGTCAAAGCTAGGGGTTGGGTTATATCTGTTAAGTGGCAGGACTCATAGATCTCCGAGTTTTCAATGCCAATGTAATCAGTTATTTAAGTCTATGATACCCTTTACTTATATCAAAAGAGGAAGAAAAAAAAACACCTTGGGAAATGGGTACCTATAGACCGATACTATAAGCTAGACAAGGTAAGTAATTGGATCCGTGGTGAGCGTACAAACTGACATGACGAAGAAGGTTGACAAGTTGAACATGACTTGAATCCAAGCGGATAATTAATACAGTTTGGTTTAATATACCTCTAGCAATATGACATTATGGAGGAAGACAATATCTTGCCATCCATTCAGCCTTATGCATCCACTGCCACTCTGGGATCTGTTTGTATTATAACTGTAAAGCTATAGGAAAATATCCTTCGTGATTGAGGAACTTTAATGGTTTAGAGTATTGGATAAATTCTGTGTCGCCATGGGATAATTTATAGCGCACATGGAAAGTGCAAAGGAGGCTCTCGGGAACATTAAAGATTATTTGCTATAATTTTTACTCATATGAAACCCTTTATTAAAATTTGGCAACATAAAATCTTATTTTATACACTAAACAAATCATAATTCTTTCTTTAGCGCAAAGAATACATACACTGTTTGCAATAAAGCAATATTTTAACAACCCATCCCTATACTTTTTCATCTGCGACCATATACCTTGCATTCCCGGCACTACCATACGCCGTTTATATATGCTTAAACTCCTGCACCCTTCCGATACCTTGCGGAAAGGATATCTCCAAAACGATCAAATTGCCATCTAAACCAGTCAGCAACACGGCGTCGGTATAGCAACGTCCCAGGACTAGGACGTTGGGCGAGCTCGAGTTCAGCAGTGATCAGTCTGTGACCTTGAGCGTTGATATCGTGGAGAATATCTTTGAATATTCGGATGGATGCCTGGCTGAGAAGGTTCTCACGCATGAGACCAACAAAAGCTTCAACCGACTCGATCTCATTTTTCCAATCAGAACGGTGGGAGAACAAGTACTCGATCACTTCTGGGTCCAAGCTGTACAGCTCCCTAAGGTCCGATTCTGTGTAGTGGCCCTGTACGAAAAGGCTATGGTCGTTCAAGATGTCTCCCCACAGATTCAACGTGGACAGAGTATATATGGCACCTGGAACGCTCTTGACATGCTTTATCTCGCACGCAAGTTCGCGTCTCGAATTGACCGTGAAGGCATACCAGCTCTTACGCCAAGCAAGATACCCCTTTTGAAGTTCATCATACCCGTGGTTTGGCGATTCATTCAGTGCCAAACCAACCATTATACATGATGAGAATGATCCGAAAACTTGCTCAAAGTGGGACAGGTGCATGTGCTTTATGCCTCGTATCTGAGCTTCTGCTATCTTTCTTCTCGATAGCCCCTCATTGTACCCGACCGCACTGGTTGTCGATTGAGATGGAAGTCTGGGAACTTCAACACTCAGAGACATTGCGTTCTCGAATCGAGTCATTGTTTTCCCGACGATAAACTCGCCCAGGAAACCTACCATACACTCCCGACAAGTGACTTGGTAGCATTCTGCTGCGTTGGGGCAAAGATTTGTGGCTTCAGAAACCATCCAGTCCAAACTGCCTTCTGTAAGACTGGCAGCTGATTGCCATAAGTGAGATTTCTTGTCTCTCAGGTTCCGGCCCGGATTGCGCTTGTTCTCGCAGAAGCCCACTTCTCTGGAGTACTCAAGCCACTGAGGAACTCTGTGCTTTTCGATGAGCTCGCAGGCTTTTGGGGAGAAAGAACTATCTTGCGAAGACATGTTTAAGACGAAGTCCCTATAAGACGTGTAAGGAGGAATAATGGGTGAAAGCAACGAGACTTGATCAAGATAATGATTAAGGGGCTTGGGCTCAAATTGGTCCAATGCTAATGGGAAGTTCTACTGTTTTGTTTGAATGCGAGTCTCGATAGTCCTGATAGTAGTTGATGAGAAGATTAGTCGACAATGTCTCTGTGAAGTCCGGTAAGCAGATGTACCGTGGAAAGGATGGAGAGAGAGTAGGAACTGGGTCAGATCTCTTTTTGTAATGGGACCAACGACAATAAACTTCAGCATAGTTTTTAAAGTTCGAACAAATAATCTAATACAGTTTAATTTGAGCAATGATGGAGTTCAAACATTTGTTTGTTATGCTGGTAGTTGAGATCGAACTTATCTGTCTTACGCTCGTTAAATAGACATCTAAGTTTTCCAATTTTACCCTTTGGTATTAACAATAAGATTGACCTTTCTCAGGTAGGTCTAAACTCCAGATAGACCGATTTAATAGAAGTTATACATAGCAACTGAACTCTGACCAAGACAAACACGACAGACAGAGTCATACGTATAGCAGCTGGTTCTTCCCCCTTTATCCTCTAACTAATTCAATACAACAAGCACATTTATCAATCGACTCTTGCAACTAGCTGCCCACAAGGGTCAAACTCAAGAAGCAAAGCACAAGCCAAGTCACAAAGCATGAGATCGAGCTTATAATAAGCAGCTCTGGGTTAAATATAATGTTTTTGGATACAGCCATGATCGATGCAGCTGTTGCTAATCAAAGGTGAACTCGTGCGATTGTCGAGTCTTTCTTTTTGTAGATTCTAACAACACTAGAAAGACAGCGTTTATGGGACATTTATGTGATGGGTTAGTCCAGATCATCCATGCCTCTATGTCAGGATAGTTAACCTATTGTGGGCGTTAATGTCCTGGATCTTAAGGACCCATCTGTGCTGAGGTGCCTTGTAAAGGTTGAAAGGTGATGACCGTTGAGCCAAGTGTTTCACTCAACAACCATTGCGTTGTAGTTCTAAGAACAAACCGACATCTCATACCTGGCTCACTTGGAAATGAATATTGAGTTGATAGTTCAGGGTATCTGACATGATTGGTCAACATTTCTCTATGGGGAGGAGCAATGTCTGATTGATTGATAAGGCAGTGAATGACCCTTAGTGGGGTACATTACATACTTATTGTACATACCTAGTGACAGGGAGCTCCCCACTACCCCACCACCTCATACACCACGACTCAAGCTCTCTCCAACTTGCAACTCTTTATTCTCACATCTTCACATTTCCCCGCAAAGACACAGTCTTCGCCTTCAAGATGCATCAGAATCATATAACAGATCCTAATGAACCCTTTCCAAAGCCGCAAGCGCTTGCATCGGCCACGACGACACATACTCAAGGCCGATTTCGCATCTCGACGCGCAAGCTGCCCATTTCCAAGGCCGGCACTATCGATGCACTCACCGAAAAGATTGGCATCCCAATGCCCGAGATGATCTTTGGCGAAAACATTGTCGGAATCGAGCATCTACCTTCAGGCTGGTCTCTGAACTTTAATACTCCAGACGCTCTCGACGCTGTCGACAAGACAGATCGCCACATGCTCAAGGTCGCATACGCCCGAGACTGGGAGAGCACCAGAGAAGGCACTACGCAGGGTATCAAGGAGGTTGTGAAGCCCTACGATTGGAGTTACTCAACAACGTATACCGGTAGTGTCGATCCTTCCGCCAAACAGTTTGCGCCTACGGAGAATATAATTCCAATTGAGCTGTTGAAGCGTCGCGACCCGATCCTTTTCTTTGACGAGGTTATGCTGTACGAGAGCGAGTTGGACGATAACGGTATAAGCATTTTCAGCGTTAAAGTTCGTGTTCATGAGAAGCGCATGCTTTTACTTTGCCGGCTTTTTATGCGACTTGATAATGTTATTCTTCGAATACGCGACACTCGAGTCTACGTTGACTTTGAGACGGATGAAGTCATTCGTGAATATTCCGCACAGGAGGAGACTTATGAGAACGTCAAGAGGGTGGGTCATCTTGAAATCTACTCTCGACAGTGACCAAATACTAATTCTTTGACTTAGAAGCTGCAGATGTCTGGTAGGCTGCCTGACGATATCACAATCGCACTGCGAGATCCCAACGTCCTCGCTCCTTTATTGCCGTTGGTCGAGCATCGAGCGGAGGCTGTGAAGCCAAGTGCATGATAGCACGATACGGTACACAACACAAGGGCGACATCTAGTGAGATATGGAGTTTCAGGCGTTCAAGGTACAATCGTCATACAGGTTCTACAATATAAAGAGCGGGGGCAAAACTCGCAAATCAAAAAACTTAGTTGTCTGATATCAAAATTTGCCAAGAGTTTACGTTAAAATTTGCCTCAGTCCGAATCCGACATTGCCTCGAACTTGTGCCCTTAATCCGATTAAGTGCAATACAATACAAGTCCGAAACAGACATCATCCGGGCTTCCATGGAATGCCCTACTCCCCTTTGTGTAACTCCAAAAGCTTTGCTTGAATATAATCATCCCTAACCCGCCCAACGCCTGCTTGACCCTGGCCCCTTTTCATTCGCTTTACTTGGTACCCCCGTTCTTGTGTTTCGACTTGCTTCATCGCGCGAGCGGAGAAGAGCTCTGCGTAACCTCTTCATAATCAAGTTCCCACCTATCGACCTCTTTAAACTTCTTTGCTGCCTGTCTGAGCTCATCTGCAGATGGAGTGCTTGCGTTCTCAACACTTCCGTTCTCGAAGGTATCATCGGGGAGTGGCTGGAAGCGACTGTTATCGTGCTCAACCTCATCATCACTGCCTTCTTCGTCCTCATTCTCCTTGTCCGACGAGCGACGTGAGTAAGTTTGTGCATTGCGCGCTGCTTGCTTGCCAGAACCAGTTTGTTTGGGCTTTAGAGCCTGTGTTGTGCGTCCACCTCTCGAACCTGGACGTTTTGCGCCTCCGCGACTAGTCGATCGCCCACCTCGTCTTTGACGTGCACCTCGGCCAACATATGAAAGCTCGTCCTCATCCTCGCCAATGCCCGATGTGTCATGCTCTTCGTCACTCTCCATATCCTGTTCCCGCTGCTTCTTGTAATGACGTTTGGGGAGCAGGCTCGTCAAATCGGCAGTTGTAACTTTGGGTGGAGGTTGCTGACGCCGGGTTGTAGCTCGTCCCCGGGGCTTTTGTGTTTCGGCATAATTGGGAGAGTGTGTTAGAGAAGGAGGTGAGGAGACATCGGATAAGTTATCGGCGCGGACTGGCGTTGTGATAGAGGGCCTTCGGCGCCTCTTGGCCAAGGTATGAATATCAGGCCAATTCGCATCTTCTGAATCGCTGCTGGCCGGTAGGGCCATGAGCTCATCATTGTTGATTGGTGTAACAGGTCGTTCAGGGAGGACGGGCGAAGGTTCCAGGGGAGATTCAAGATCCGAGAGCGAAGAGTCACTCTCACCATCGGATTCGATAACCTCCGGTGCAGGACCCCCGTCGTCCTCAGATATTTGCTCTGCATCTCTCTCAATCCGCGACATCTTCTCCGGTCGTTCGCTGCTTGGAAGCGCGTCTTCGCTCTTTCGTTTCCTGTGCTTCGGTCCCGCGGAAACGTCCGGAGAGACTGGAACTTCGATTTCGAGTTCGGCTTCGGGCTGTGTCCTCCGTCGGTTGTTAACAGGTGTAGATTCAGCTTCAGGCGCAAAGTCGTCCTCGCTCTCCGATTCTGGCTCTTGCCCAACGGCGTTCTCTTCTGGTCGCGGCTTCCGCGCAGTTCCTAGAATACTTGGTTCTCGGGCTCGTCGCTTGAAAGCACCAAAGTGGAGTGTAGAGCTGATACTGGGTGTGTTGCCGCCGCGGCTGCTAGGTCTAATGGGAGGGTCACTTCGCCCAATGATGCTGGACTGACGCGATCTACGCCCTAAAGTGCTCATATTGAGAGATGAGGTGTCATGCGAGCGAAGTCCTGGGTGTGTACTATCATCACCAAGTCCAAAGCTTTCGTCCAGATCAAGAAAAACGCTATCCGCCAAATCAAGTCCAGTGGTATCCCTCCGATGCGTCGGTGTGGCTGCCGCCCGTCGTCCACCTTCGACTGAACTACCAGATTCGGCATCCTCAGCATTGTGACTGGTCGTGGAAGTGGGATTCTCTCTGCCTAGCTTATCAAGAGCCGCGTCGCGTCGCCGGTTCGCAGCAAGAACATCTTGTTCGTTGGCCGTGCTAACACGAGCACCTGAAGATCGCGTTGTTCTTCTCCTACCCCTCTCGGGAGACTTGTCCTGCTGCAGAGGTCGATTATCGTTGGCGTCTTGCGGATTGGGTGAGGGTGATGGTGCATGAGGTTTTGCGGATTGTGCGGGCGCACGGCGCGCACGTGTAGTTCGAGGCATTACGATTGACTCTTCTGGTCTTTAGTGTCGCAGGTGGGCGAGTATGAAAAAGAAGTGTCAAACGGACTTTTGCGACTTTGACGCAGGTGATTGTGAGGTAGGTTCGAGGAGGTTGGTGTTGGTGGTAGGAGACCAGATGGGGGAATAACCTTAGTACCTACTAACCTATGATGATGATATTGTGCGGGAAGAGAAACACGCCAAAGACGCGACGCGACAATCAGGTACGTACCCCTTACCAGATCTACCTGTAGTAGTGGGATAGGTAGTAGTTAACCCCGCCTCTTTATTGAGTTGTAGTACTGTAGGAACCCCCTCTACCCCTGAATGATTGTTAGCGTACTACAAGCCCCGCTACAAGAGCAAGGCGAGCAAGGGTATACTTTAAATTCTCTAAAAGTTTCTGAGTTTTACCTTTAAGTTTTATAAGTAAAGAACCTTATAATAAAGAATTATATAAAATTATAATCTTGTAAATAAAAGTAATAAGTCTAGAGATAAAAGGGTAAGCTCTAAGATAACCCCTGTAAGTAAGTAATGCGCTAACAATCATTCAGGGGGTGTAGTGTACTGAGCTTAAACTTTAGCTGTTCATTCACATGAATGAATGCCCTCTTATTAGTATCATTACCGGTGATTACTACCTACTATATGGGTAGCACTCTGTAAGAAACGCGACCATCTCGTTTGTGATCATGGCGTCTCAAAGCCTCTATCTCTCTTACAAGAGAGATACCAAATATTTGCTCTACTGGATGATCAATGTATCCAATCGTCTTCTGAGATCAAGCGATGGCAAAATCCAACCAGCCGCAGAAATCAACACAACAGGCCAAAGTACTATCAATGGCTTAATTTCCATGTCGACACTTATTTCTGAATGTAAAGAACCTGTACCGAATGTGATTTATCGACTCTTCGGATCTATCATTCATGCGAGATCTTTTCAGCAGCAAGTTTCAGCAGTTTATGGAAGATGATTCCGACCAAGTCAAACGAAGCAACGAAAGTCACCAGCACTTTATAAACACCCTTCGCCGTGCCTTCGAAATTCTTGGTGGTGAAGAGTGGAAAAAGACGCGTACGACGACTGGCGATGACACTGAGGACGTTGAACAGGTTCTGTTTGCCAATAAATTTGAGAAACTCGCAGTCGACAAGGGCGAAGAACTGAGCGATGAGGAGGATGATGAGCTCCCCCAAACGCCTGCCCTTACGCAAAAGGTTACGCAAAAACCAAAAGGAAAGAAAGGCAAGAATACTAAGAAACACAAAAAGCCAAAGAAGGGCAAGAAACAAGACACTAGAGACACAGCGCCCAATGAAATACCCATCGAGAGCATCCGGATCATTGAAGATGGTAGCGAGGGTGGTCTGGTTACCGAATATGTTCTCGCCGTCTTCTCGGCAATGATTGAATGGGCAGAACTTCGGGTTTACACAGGACATCTTTGGAGAGAGGTTGCATACACCGGTCTCAACTGCGCTGTTGCAGGAGCTGTCAGTAACTTTGCAATCTCCATGGTCAAACGCACCAACGCAGCTATTTTCGTTGAGTTTCCCGGTCATGACACTTACGAAACCATCATCAACACCATTAACAACCTCACCACCCTCGCCCGCGGTAGGTTGGACAATATACAGGGCACGCGGCCACGGGATCTTGACTCATCAGACCTCGACAATAACCAATCCGGAAGAAAACGAAGAACTTTCGACATGAAAGAGATTCAGTTAATCTACGCATACCAGGACCTAAGAGATTTCATCCTTGACTTTCAGGCTAACCGTAGCGGCAAGCCTACAAAAGCGATGCAGGCAAAGATTGCCAGGTGGGATCCAAACTTCAACCTGGAAAGGGCAACAAATCAGGAGCGAATCAACTGGCGCCGGTGCTATACCATAAAATGGCTGTACGATCTTGTCAACGTGTTCTCGTCTGTCGTTGTTCAGAGGAACACTATGAAAGGAGAGAAGCATATTTACGAGAAAGTGGACTGGTCTGCAAATGGTCCATGGGGCAACCATCGTATCATCTATGGCCTGAACGAGTTTGTGGGCGACATCACCAACATGGCTATGAAGAAGCAGGGGACTGACATCACCAAGCTGATCTATCCTCACCATGTCTTCCAAATGCAGTGTATTGTCGACTCATTTTGCATTTCTCGCGGCTGGGTCACGGGTGGCGTGGTCAGCGATATGCTTGAAGCACCAGCACAGCACAACCATGCCAGACGTGATATCGACCTCTTTTTGGATCGGGACGGCAAGAACAGGCTTGGTGGATGGATTTCGGCAGTTGATATACTCAAATGCTGTCTCGAGGAAGATGGGAAATGGGCGAAGCATAGAGAGGATTGGATAACCCTTGAAATTGCTACATGGGACTTCATCAATTTTCTTGGGGAACACAAGTATATGAAGGGACTTGAAACCATTCCTCCATCGCGGTTTTCGGACCACAATGCAAATGGTCTCTATGACTACTCGCCGTTCCTTTGCGGAGTTGGCCTTGAAGAGGCTCTCGGGATAGCCTACAAACTTGGCATGTCCCTCTGGGATAAAATCCCTGAGCCAATGCTATTAATTCATCTGCACAACGCTGCCGTACAGAAGGGTTACCTTTGCCCCCTTTTGTTATGCGAAGTCCTCGAGAGTCTCTTCAAAACAACTTTCTTCGCGGACGGTCGCAAGCCAGAGTCGGCTTTTGACGATGCTCTCGTCGCCAAGATTGGGCAGCCGGGATCCCTAGGAGCCCGAGCTAAGAGGCAGGCGCAGCGGGATAGGGCTCGGTCTGCCCGCAACCTTGATCAGGATCTCGGTCTCAAAAGCAACCTGCTTTTCCAGAAAAACTCGATCCTTACCAACTCTCGAAGAGCAGGTTGGAACTGGGAGGCTATTCCTGACGAAGAGCTTGAGGAGTACAACAATTTGTTTATTGGGCGACTGTACAACCTTGCGGATAATGAATTCTCTCAAAAGGCCAGGGCTGTCGGAATCACTGATGAGGCAAAGATTCAGGAGTTGAAGAGGATTGTGGATGAAAAGCTGGCCAACCCCATTCCTGAAGGATCACTTAAACCACTCGACTTTTCTACACGCGATCTTCATTTGATCTTTGGCGACGTTTTCAACGACGTAGTGGGTATCAGACCGCTTTCAAACCTAAACTATATCGGAATTACCTGCTGGATACTTAGTGTATTCATGCTATTGGAGGAGCGCCTGCGAGAAGCTGAAAGCCCCGTATATCTTAAAGCATATGAGGGTCAAAGCCGTTGGCACGATAGGAGAGTTACTTTCACTTTACTCGCCCTTGCGGAGGAGAATGAGGAGTGCTTGGAGACTGTGGCCGAGGTATTGGAAGAGGCCTGGAGTGATATAGGGCCTCATACTTACTGGAGTTGTTTGGCGAATGGGCCAGAAGTATTAGGAAACTATGACAACCTGATGTCTGATCCTGATAAAAAGGACAAATGCACTGTTATGTAAATGAAGTTTGGTTTGGTTAGAGATAAAAGATATCTCTTGGTTTGCGTGTGCCAGACTAGAGTTTGGATTTGTTAGGTATCAGAAAAGAATAGATATATAACTAAGGATTACTGACTATGAGATTAACTTCCTTTGCATCTTGGGAGGGATAACAGAAAGTTGACCTCGAACTGTAGAGTACAAAGAATGGATAAGTCTAGACTGTAATTTGTTGCATTCCTGATATTTACTATTGTCCCCAAGAAGATATCGCGATGTCGATAGATGTCAGATGAGCTTGCTGCATCTGCAAATAGTTCATTTGAATAAGAAAGTATAATTCGGGATATAACCCGGGATCTTGGTCTCGACGTGAATAGTATGCCCGCTAACGATAGACATATAGTACAAGCCAATGACAATCTTGGCTTGGCTCTGATCTAATGGCTTTGAGATACAGGAGCAGCACAGATAGAGCTGTTCTTTAACCGTTCTGTAGTGATCGAATCTATACTAATTTGATCATCCGATGTCGTTCCAAGCGAAGCCAAAGTGTCTAGTGCTCGAATATTATACATTGTCTCTATGGAGATATTCATAAAAGTCTTGACACGTCTATGGAAATAAACTTCATATAGCCTCATGCCTCGGATATTGTACATGCCCATCCAATGAATCCTTGTTATCGTACATGGCACGCGTGAAGTGCAATGCCAGTTTTAGATCAGAGCCTGTCCTCTGAACATACTGTTCTTGACTTCTGCAACAACGTCCTTTCTGTCATCGTTGCCAACAAGCACGATACCACGACCTCGTCGACCCATTCGTCCAGCACGACCCAGTCGGTGAATGAAGTCGATGGTTGTGTGCGGCACATCGTAGAGAATGACGTGACGAACCGCAAGGGTGTCGATGCCTCTGGAAGCCAGATCCGTGACGACTAAAACTCTCACGTTGGGTAGAGATCGCTTCTTAGTATTGAGTGTTGGTGTAGGGATTCTGAGAGGGTCAGGGGAGGTAAACGTCTCCAAAACCTCGCCATGACGCTTTTCGGGAGTATCTCTGTGGAGAGCATCGGCATTGATTCCCTTTTCCCTGAGATATTGCGCCAACTCTTCAGTCTTTTCACGCTCGTTGACAAATACCATGATACGGCGGACATCAACTTCACCCTTGATAGGACCCTCATGGTTGGAAGCCTCGCGACCGATAGAATAAATTGCATCAGCACAGGCGAGATCCTTCTTGTTGCGATAGGGTTCTCTTGAGACGTCAATGACTCCCAGTTGAACACGTCGCGGAATAGCGTGGAGATTGGGGGTGGTAATTCGGGTCATTTTAGGATAGTTGGTAGCAAGGTAGTTGTTGAGCTTTCGAGGAATAGTGGCAGAGCAGCAGACAAATTGCTTCATGGATGGCATCGCCCGCTCGATGATGCTGGTCGTCACAGGAGCGAAACTTCGGTCAAACAAGGAGTCGGCCTCGTCGACGACCAAATGGGTGACACGAGAAAGAATGTTGGGATCTGAGTCGGCGATAGACGCAAGCAGGTGAGGCGTCGAAACAATGATGTCGACTCCCCTAGGTCCGTATAAGTTGCGCTGGATCTGCTGTGGTTTCAGATCTGAAGAAAGAAGTTCTGTCTTGAACTTGGCAACATGTGACAGTAATTTGGAAGTCTTTGTGACCTGATGCGCAAGCTCGGCTGTAGGCACAAGAATGACAACTTTGGGGCGAGCCATCGTAGGGTGTGGTTCATCAAATGGCTTACCCTTGGAGTTGCCTGCTAATTGCCGTTCCTTCTCGATCTCCCATCGTTCACGGTATGCCTTTAGCTCAGGATCCTCGGCCTCAGCTGTTTTCAGAGCATCGACGGCTGGTAGAAGATATGCCAGCGTCTTTCCAGATCCTGTCTCGGCGGCCAGAAGGAAGGATCTCATCTCGTCTGCGGGCTTCTTGAGATCATCCGGGCTCTTTTGATTCAATAGGGCGGGAATTGCAAGTCTCTGCACGGGTGTCGGCTTGATATCGGTCATGCCCTTGAAGAGCTCCTCGTTGACGGCGACTTGTAAGGAGGGGATAAGGTCAAAGTTGTCGAATGAATCGTACTCGGTCATGGACTCCTTCATGACTGTTCGCTTTCCATATGAAACTGTAGCTAGTGCACGCTGCATCTTCAGTGCTTTCCGGTCGTCCGCGTCTCTCGTTCCCCCTCTTCGGTTGTCCCTTTCTCTTGTGTTACTTCCTTTCGAATCCTTTCCTGCTAACGGGCGTTGCCGACTTGCTCTTCGGGCGGGATCAACATTGGCGACTCTTCTATTCATTCCTCCAAATGGGCCCGGGGCCTCGCGTCGTCTTTGTCGGTCATCGCGAGATGGAGGGGCTTGGCCAACCCTATCCGATAGAACCATGCGAGAGGGGCGAGGCTTAAAGTGTTGTGAGGCCAAACGCTGACCGAGACATGGCTGTAATAATGGTCGAACTGTAGCAGCCGGTCGAGATGTGAAAATGCAAAGCGAACATATCGAGCTCGCTGCGACACGCTGCATGATGGCGAGAGGATATAATGCTATGGGGTAAATGGGTTGTCGCAACAAATCTTCCTGCTGGGTTTTTTTTGTTCAGATCGGCAGTCGGAATTTTTGCACCGATTATAATGGGTACACAACCGCCGCCCCACTAACTCCATTTACACATCCCACCTTTGTCCATTGGTTGGCTTCACATGTGAAAATGAAACTGAGTAGAATTACTCGTAACTAAATGGGAAATATTATCAATTCATACAATGAGTTAAGTGTTCATGTCGACAAAATAAACATGCTTCCTAGACGATCCTAGGCCTTGTAAGTCGTCCCGTTATCCATGACTCTGCCGAACCCTAGCTGATGCAGTCGCCCTTGATCCCTGTACTACCGATGCCATATCCTTAGTCTTTATTATAATATACCCAAGCCAGCTCAGAAATAGAACGCTCCATCCACGTTACCTGGCTATTCTTCCTAGTGACCAGCAGCCTGCCACCAACCTATTCCGATGGCAACTGCGAGTGCTCCTGTTGTGATTATCCTGGTGAGATACTGTTAGTCATGTTTTCTTTTTGTCGGCTTCTTGAGCACTCACATAGGGACTACGCTCCCACGAGGGGGTTGGGATGATTCTCCTGAAGACACTCTCTTCTTTTCTACCTTCTCGCTCTTCGAATTCGGCAAAGGTTGGGCATCTGGTGGTGAGTGAGCAGGTTCTGATTTAGGGCCGGCGGGCGCTTCATGTTCCACGGATTTGGCAACGAGCGAAGCATTATCGGTTCGACCATCGACCGCTTCGGACTGTGCACCGCCCGAGATCTGTTCGGTCGTAACGGCTGCGGGGGCCTCTTCGTGTTGGGTATTCTGAGCCGCATAACTTTCAACCTGAGACGGGGATTCGGCACTGGTCTTCGCGCTGGGCTTTACCTCAGAGGTCTTCATGACAACAGCTTCGTCCTCCTCGCTAGGGGGCGACTTTTGGCCAACAGCTTTTTCCCTTGAGTTGGGGTTCGGGAGAGATACGATAGGAGGGCCCTGCGATTGTCTGTTGGGAGATGGCTTAGGCTCCTCTTCTATTGATCCTAGGGATACTGCCGAGCGCGTTCTTCCGAAGCTATGAGAGGGTCTGCTATCACGTCTTCTAGTAATGGTAGGACTAAAAGACGCAGGGGACAAGCACAAGTCATCGTTAGAATCCAGACTAGTTCTTCTAGACGAGATCACACGAGGTGACGAGGGGATGTCATCGAGGTGAGTCTGGTCTTCTCCAAGATGTGTTTGGATGGAGCGTATAGCACCAAGAATCGAACCACGGTCAGATGGGAAGCTTTCGAGAGAAGGGTCGTTAACGTCGAATTCGGCCGTCTTGTCGCGCATCGTTTTGACCTTGGAAGTCTGTCCCGGGCTACTGCTGGTGTTCGGAGCATTGTCATGTTCTGCGTCTTCTCCGAAATCATAAGCACCCAAGCACTCATGAGCAAACAGTGGCATCTTCATCTCTTCAGATCCATCTTTAGAATCATCGGCAAGCGATTCGTGGGCAAAGAGAGGTGCCTTGAAATCCTCGGAATTTTCGTCCTTTGCATCGTTACCTAGAGATTCATGCGCGAATAAAGGGATCTTGTTTTCTTCGGTATCTTCTTCGATATCTTCTTCGACATTGTTACCTGGCGACTCGTGTGCAAATAGTGGTACCTTGGAATCTTCTTTGTCCGCCTTGACATTGTTCGCTTCCAAAGGTGCCACATTCGACTGCGTGGCAGGGTTCAGGTTGATCGCTGGTGTGTCAATGCCGGCTGGGGCGATTTGTTCTTCTGCAGGTTTCTGTACGCGTAGGACATTGTTTTCGTTACCGGAGGTATCAGTTGCTTGGGTATCTTGTTAGGCAAAACTCGAGAAACAGTGGTTGAGTTAGACTTACCTGTGGGATAGTTCTCGGCCAGAACCCACCAATTATCATGCCCTATACGAAGCTTGAATTGGTAGTCTTGTTCAGGCTCAAGCATAACTTCAGATTGGAATGTATGCTCTCCATCTAGGCCAGTAGTATATCCCATCTCTTGGAGTTGCCATTGTGGATCGGAGAAGGAGCCTGCAAGGAAAACCGGAGGTGAGGTTCCAGGCTTCTTGTAGGTGATGGTGAATGGCGTTTTGGACGACATGATGAGCTTTAGTGCGCTGTTGTTATGAGCAGCACGAAACCTGGAGCAAATGAGGCTGAGAAGCTCACCTGAGTTGGCGGTTAAAGATAGTACTGCGACGAGGCGCGACTAAAATGAGAAAGCGTGGGTTTCGAGTGATGAATTGTGCTGAAGTCGATGCTACGATGTTTCGAGCACACGAGAATCGAACGATGAGCAGGGGTATCACTACCACTGCGAACGAGCTGCGATGGTCCCGATATCACTATAACGGCATCACAGCACATTGACGACGTCTTGTAGGATGCGACGTGTGAGTCCAGGTGTGAAATTGAGGTGTAAAAGATGCGAAATGAAGTGAGATGTAGGATGACGAAAGATGAGTACTGTATTGAAAGGCGTGAGGAGAATAAGAGGGAGGCGGCGGGATGACGACAGGTCAATGCAACACCAACCAACCATGAAATAAAGGTCAAGACCGAGGTTTATCGACACACGAATAGGACAATCTTGGCAAGGGAGGTAATAGGATTAAATTGTGTTGAACTTGACAAGTTAAGGGAGAAGGATGATATCGAGCTTGCTGTTGGGGTCAAACACGTGAGGTTGAGTCGATTGACTTTACAGGTCACTTTTAGTATGACCGAGGAGGCCAAGACCTACCGAGACCTAGGTAGGTAGGTAAGTACCTAACGTAAAGGCCAAGGACGTCATCAAGGGAGGGGAACGAGGGAGGAGGTATGTACTTTGTGTTGAGCTTAAAGAGGAGATTTAAGTCTACAACGACCAACTTTCAACGGTTTGGCAGATCAAGAATCGCCCTTTCCTTTATTCCGGATGTTGAAGTATTTTCACTGTCCCATAGACTCTACCCATTCATATTGATGTTGAAGACCCGACGCAATCCTGTCTGGGGTTAGTCACGATCTGCAGCAATGGGTCCAGTACTGTACGTACTGTACCAATTAGCTTTGATGCCTTGTTTGGTAGCTGCAGATCAGCAGCAGTTGATGCCTGTTACCTTGATTGTACTTGATCACAGTCATTTCAGTCTCATGCACCATGAGGTATCTATCTCTGATGATATCCAAGACAGTTGATGCACGTCAATAACGGGGGCAGAGAAAGTATCAGCAACTACCCGTAGGCCCATTTACGCTGCAGGTAATTTGTCTTGGAAAAGGAAACTTCCATACATCGTGAAACCTCACGAATGGGTCCCTCTTATATTTGGGTAAAGTGAACCGTGCGCCCCCGCATTCCCAACCGTTTTCATGATGGTGCATGTTAACTTAGCATGTCCAAAAATGACGCCTGTTGATAGACATATTTCGTTTTCTTTTTCTTTTGAGAATGCAACAATTGCAATGGGGCAGTTTAACGCTGTAATGACAACTCAAATGTATTAAAGTATCGTGTTCCCAAAGCCTTTTCTCTATATGACTTTACTTCTCATCTAAGTACTACTTTCGGAGAATCTTATCCGTCAATGTCACATTATCCCCACTTCCCAGCTCAAACTGCACCGCACTCACTAGTATTTCCAACATACAGTACAGTAAAAAACACGAGGCAGGCGCTAAGCATATCATGGCCCCACTCTCCCGGAGGCTCTGCCTTTTGGACATGACCCCACCGGAAAGTGGATGAAATATTCCAGAAACACCCCTAACAAAAAATATCACTAGGCTAGGTAGCCAACTTCTGACCTCATCGTTCGCAGCGCATACTTTTGCAAACGGCTCATATCACGGTACATCTAACCAACGCATCCGGCTCTTAAGCTCTGCAGCGCATAAGAATCAAGCGTGACCCTTGCCTGGATTGTTCAACTCGTCCAAAGACTCCATCACTCACGCACGAGTCGGCTGGCTTCGCTTCTCATCCATTGCACCATCACCCACAAAAGATAGAAACTATGTCTATTCCACCTCAGCTCATCCGCGTGAAGCGAAAGCGCGATGATGAGTCGCCTGTGACTTTCCTCCGTATGCAACTGGCCTCACTCATTCACTACCACAGCTTCTAACTCCTTTCAGAGTTTGATGAAGGCGCAAAACGCCATCGAAACGACAGCAATTGGGTTTATCAAAGACGACATCCGGGGCCTCAGTCCCCAACAATCGAACCTCCCACTACACCTTACCGTGATGCAAAACCCGTTATTCACGTCTCTGGTCCTGGTGACGATGCATTCGAGACAAAGAAAACTGCTGCTCCCCCTGTGGACGGCATCACATCAACCCCAACCTCAGAGTCCAAGTCGGTCGATTCATCCAACCTTCCCGAACATCGACGTTTCCACATATCGAGAAAGATGATGATGGCCTCGGGCACAGCTCAGACTTCTGGCACTGGCCTCAACAAGCGACCACGCTATGGACCAGCCGTCTTCGTCGAACGAAGTCGTGCCAAGGCCAGCCAACGGGCATCAAGAGTCCGAGAATCTATCAAGGAATCAGTGTCGCTACCGGCCGGCCACCAAATCCCAGGCGTCACTATGTCTGTAGGCAGTACACCTAAGGCTCAACCATCGAATGAGCAACCGCAACAGGAGCGACGCCTCAAGAAGCCAGCAGCAAGGAGCCGACAACCGTCCCCCCTACCTGATGCCAATTCTCGCACTCCTCTGCCAACTTCAGTCTTAAACCCTCATAATCAGGACATATCTAAGATGGCGGCTGATATGAATGACTGGGTCATGAAAGAGATCGGCGCCAACCTCGAAGAGATGGAAAAAGAAAAGCAAAAGACTAGCAGGTTTAAGCCCAAGGCCCCGGCTAAAAGATACCAAGAGCGTCACCCAGAAGTAGTCGCTAGCAACATCGTGTCCAACGATGTGGACATGACTACGGATGACATGAGCGATATGGAGGATGACGACGACTGGGTCATCGAGGAATACGTTCGTATCCCTGCCCATGCCATGACAGTCAACGTAGCACCAACAGACGTCGGTGTGTTGGTCCTCGACGGCAAGGAGGAGAGTAACTTGTTCTTCGGCCCTGAACGCGATGAAGACGAGGAACTTGATGAGGACGACGAGGATGAGAATGGTGAGTCGCTTTATTCCTGGGCGCACCTTCCAGTGTGAGCATTCAACAAAAGGCTAACACAGTGAACCTTCTAGCTGAAAACTATTACACAGCAGATTACCCAGAGGATGAGGTGGAGTCGGATGATGAATACGGACGCCATGCATACGGTTATCGGAACGGGAATGCCTCCGACGACGAGGAGTTCGACAACATCTATTATGACGAGAGCGACAACGATATGGTCCTTGACGGAGATAACGACGACGATACCACCATGGCTCGTATCAGGACCTATGTCAAACGCACTCGCGCCTTTGAGTAGAGCAGACTAGTCTAAAGATTTTGAGGCGTTACACTTTCAGCCCACAGAGCAGCAAATCAACATGGCACTACACCACCACATGTAGATCCCACACCAACAGACAGTGCTTAATCGCCGAATATGCTTCTTTATTCCTTTATCCTTAGGACCCTTAGTTGTGCAAGCCACAACGGTGTGCCCCTGAGGGCATGACACCATCGTCATTCGTCACGCTAACCGAACATGCATCTCAATCAACCACCAACAACACAAGCAACGATCCTAATCCGGAATGGCCGGGCAACTTTCTTCGAATGAACAGACTCGGAAGAATTCCTCACACGGTGAGAAGCTTTGTCTGTTTGCTCGTTGGGGAGTGTGGAGGTGTAGGTAAAGGCGGAGGCGTACGAACAGCCTACATCCTCAAGACAATGACTGGTTTGTGCGCCAGGACTCCATTTCTCGATGTGTAAAAAAGCACATCGGTGACGGGGATCACAAATTCCCATATAGTTCCAGAGAAGGATTCCTGCAGCGGCGCAACGCCTAGCTACATTGTCCCCCAGACACGTGCCCGAGGCAACTGGCTTTTTGGCTCGCACTAACGGCCTGTCCCGTTTCCACTCTGGTTTTCATGTTTGCCCTCGCTCTATACCACAGACGCGAGTGCCGAATACTAAGTTGACTAGGATGCTTGGCAATTGCTTGTATCAATGGATCATGGACGTGGCGTATTCAAGATGTCAAGTGGTGACATGATGATATCTAGAGTAGGCCAAGTGTCATTGTTTCCAAACGCCAACGAGGTCGCAATTAACATGAGACATAGAAATTTATCGCCAAGTCATGATAAAGTCAATGAATCTTGCATGATATTAACAATAAGAAATTTTACATGTGTTTCCAAGCAACGCCCCCTTTTACCCTAATCCGTTTCTCTCATTATTTTTGATAATCCGTCGTAAACCGTCTAGTAGTACAAGGTGCAACGATAGTAGCAGTGCGATCATATCTTGGCACCCACTCATCCAATACCTGTTCTGTAATCCTCTTGTGTTGCTTGGTGCCACCTCTTTCTGGTCTGTGTCAATCGACTCTTGAGGCCGCTGACAATCGTCTAAAACATTCATAGAATGTGCGTGTATGACAAAGGAGACAGTTACATGTTTGAGGGTATGAATGGGGACATGTGATACGTAATATTCGTGTCATCGGAAATTCAGTCGTTTGTAGGCATGATATAGAAAAGCTTGTCAAAAAAGAAAAAGGTAGAACGATTCGCTTGGTAAATAGCGTGGCCAATGCCACTTCATTCGTATCGTCGCTGATAGGTCAATCCAAGTTGCTTGTTGGTGGGTCCCGTTTTGAGCTTGGTGGCAGCATCGTTTCGCTCATCATAGCTTGAGGCGACGCTGCTCCTTTCTTCGACGTCGCTCTCGCCTCTCGCGATATTGCATACTTCTCTTAGCAGCTGCAAAGTTTTGTTAGTTCCATAAGCCAATGCTGCGAGCAAACGAATTACACGTACCCCAATCTCTGGACTTGAATTTGATCTCAGGATCAACCCAAGAGTAGTGAATAGCCCTTTCAGGGTAACGCTGAGCAAGGCCGAGTGGCTCCGCGGGTTTATCCTGGCTGTCACGTTCGCGACACTTGATGCTGACGTGCTGGGGCTCGAGGTCGTCTTCGTTATCGAAACAGAGCCAACCGTCCTGATCCCAAATAGGAATACGCTGGTTCATACGATAATACCAGGCTTGAAGGCCCTGAACAGTACGTTCGGGGGTGCTGCCAAATCGGGAGGCAAACTCCTGCTTAATTTGTTGCCATTTCATCTTCTTGTCGTGCCAAGCATAGATGATATAATCGCCTTCTTCTGTTGTGTACTTCTGATTGATGTGACGACTTTCGCCCCCCTCAGGAGGAGGGCTTGGATAGCAGTTCATGCCTGGTAGGCCCTGGAGAGACGGACTGCCGCCATATCCGTAGTACGTGTCGGGGTTGCTAAAGTTGCTCAGAGATTGCCGCGAATAGTCGACAGCAAAAGGGTACTGGCTAGGCCTCGTGATAGTTGATCGCCTGGAGCTAGACTGTTCACCGACCAAGTCCTCGGCGGAGCGGTTTCCGATAGACCATGCGGGTTGAGGTTGTGTGATAGATCTCAAAGGCTCGAGAACAGTCGGGTTGCGAGCGAGCCCAGGGAGTGGAGATAGGACAGCCTCAGTCTTCACAGGCCCATGTGCTCTGATAAGATCCTCTACACCTTGGTCGAACTCTCCTAAACTAGGAAGTTTCACGGGCGAGCCCGCTTCAGTCGATACGACATTGCGTAGCCCTGGGAGGCTTGTAAACTCTTCAGATAATGTTGTTAGTTACCAATTTCCCGACCAACAACGTCAAACTGTATCAATAGAAGCCGGAACTTACCCTCAATCTTCACTCTGGGACTTCCTGAAGTTGAGCCTGGTGGGGTTTGTGGTTGAGTTACGCATTGGTAAGTGTGTGTAGGGTTCGGGTCGTTCCTCGAAGGTCTCCGGGTTGTACCCTCCATTGTGAGGAATGGATGAATACTCATGTCGATAACCGTTACAAAACAAGCAGATGGGACGATGTAAATGGTTCTGGCTATTTGTTATGATCCAGAGTTGTTTGTTATGATTCAGGTGGAAGTGGTTCACCTCTTGAAGAGGTATCAGGGAGGCGTCAGACGATGATTGAAAACTTTGGAGGCTGGCGGAAGGGCAAAGACAAGGCGAGACTAAATGTGCCTCCGTTGACAAGATTTAAGTAAGGGGCGAAGGGCGAAAAAACCGGCTTCAGAAAAGAAGGGAGAATTTGTGGCAGAAATATATGTTGTAAATGCGGGTACCTTTTCGAAATATAAGCTTCTCGACGAGAGGGGCTTTAGCTCTCTTGTATTCAAATAGCGATCCGTTTAAAGTCGATATGTTGGTAGGGTAAGGGAATATTTGGTCGTTTTGCTAACGCAAACTCTCCATTCCTATTCTTTTGTTTGGTATCTGAGCTGTCGGGGATAAGCCAACATCAAAGACGAGATGAGTGATTGTCTCGACTTATGAAGGGGTCTGTGTGCCACCCCTGCCCGACAGGATAAACGCTACCAACAGTCCAACTTGGCGTTAGGCAAAGCGCCTCCTCCGGGGGACACACTCCCCGCCATCAGAGGAGATAGGGTGGAGCGAAGAAGCAAAAGCATCAACCGGGATCATATCCGTACCTGCGGCCATAAGACAACTTGTTGCGGGTTCTTTGCTAAGTCGGAGCACCGCTCCTAGGTCGGAGAGCATTCTGCCAGCACGTGTAGACGCCTAGGACGCCCGCCCGCACCGGGACGATCATCCTGTTTTGCCATGCCGTTTTCTGTAGTCTGCTTTAGATGCCCCCACCAGATATGGTGATAAAGCCGCGTATCGTATGTATGATGCATCCAGACCAGCTGGGTACAGTACATGGTATTAGAATCCGAGTCCTCCGCACAGGGATTTCATCAAATGCTACCGCACCCAGGCCAGGCTCTCGGTGTGGTCTCCAGTTCGCAAGCAGAGTAGCATAGGCGAAGACGCTCGAAGATGAGCAAAGGAAGCGGGCGAAGTACCCGCCCTGAGGCTTCAAGTAAGTCAGTGGAACCCGTATCGCGTGGAAGCAAGGGGAGGGCAGTTGAGCGGAGCAGATCATCCCGTAATAACCACAGGCAGGTACGTATACTCCGGATCTTAGCGCACAGTACGATGCCTTGAAATTCCTTGGAGTAAGTGACTCCAAAGCAAGGCAAACTTAGCCAACACTTATCCCAAAGGGCATAATCGCAAAACCTTGTCCATTCTGGAAATCGCCTATCTGACTTGGGCTGCCAGGCGGATGATTGGGGCTGTTATAATCGAGCACTGTGAATCAGCCAGACAGAGTTAAAGACACCCCAGCTATTCTTGTGACCTTCGCTGACCCAAATAACGTAAGTAGCCGTTCATTTAAGATCGCGTTAAGCCGAATTTGCACTGTCCGGGGCAAACCCTGCTGCTTAGATCCCAGACAGATCTCGCTCGAGGTGGGCGCAAAGGGCAACATGTAGACCGGGGGCCATCAGGCTGGGGTTGCCACTACGCTGGTGCATCCAATTTGGACCAATCCGCTACTCCTCTGTATGCCGCAAGTGACAAGCTAGTTCGTAGAAATTTTGTTTGCTCGCAATAACTCGATACAGTGCTGGTTGGTTGCAAGAGCAGTAGCGCGAGCGCCTCAACCGTTCCGCCGGGTCAAGCTGGGGGTGTGTTTTTTTTTTTTTTTTTTAATTATTTCTTCTCCTCAAAAAGTCTGCGAACCGACAGGTAGTCTACTAGCCATTCTCTAGGCAAAACCCAGCCAGATATACAGGTATATAGCCTTTTGCACATGGAGCCAGTAACAACTCCTGGCTCAATTGGGCAACCGGCATTGTGTAAATGACAACCCGTTGCAGTTACGACAGGTTTTCAAGAACTCTGTGGAGACAAGACGAGCGTCTGGCCATAGCGGGGACAAACAATATGAAGTCAGGGGCAGCAGTGCGAGTTCGGTTTCAGCAAGCCAATAAAAAGACAACCCAAGTACTATCTTTGCGAATATAATGTCGAATATTCTGCAACGTTGACCTCAGCTACTGTACGGCAGGAACTTGCCTGCCGTGATACCGTAGTATAATACCGTACTGGAAGATGAAGGGATAGAAGAACGCATTAAGGTATCTGGTTTTCAAGCAGCGGTGTACATAGACATGGGTACATGGGTACATGTGTTAAAGAAAAAAAGAAAAGACGAAAAGAAGAAAAGAAGTAATAGCGGGCGAAGGCTGGAAACTTTGCGAAGTATACTCTCAAATCTGACAGGTATCTTGTGTGGGAGCTCTTGCTCCGCTTCGGTGCAGGTAGCTCATCAGCAGCAAGCCCATTTTGAGCCTCGACAAGTCATTTCTTCTAGCGAAAAATGTGCGACGGCTAGGCCCTGTGTGTCTTGTATAGATGATGACGATGCAGGGTCATCTCAAACCCAGCTTAGAGGGGTGCGCCCGTAACATGGTAAAAGACTGAGAGTGTTTGTCTAGAAAGCTCTGGGCAACGGCTTTTGTCCTCGAGCCTCTCTTTACTGCAGCTCACCGGTCAACATGTTGATCTTGATCGTGGCGATAGAATCTGCACTGACGATCACAATTCGCTCTGCAAGCAAGCCAGCACTGACGATGCAATATTCTGGATGTGCAGCGAGAAATCGACGAATGATCTATCTGTTGTGTCAGATGTCAAATCTACAGTATCATAATCGGATACTTGCATTTGGCCGTACATCCAGATCGATAGCAGCCATTCAGGCCAGAGCGAACTCAGTATAGGCGCACAATAGCGTCCAAGGCGCCGTCATGGTATCGTGATGGACCTGGTAAAATCCGTGGAGCCATGCGGTCGAGCGTCATCGGCTTCTCATATTGAGGGCCGCGGTCAAGGAGACTGAGAGCCGTGTCACCAACAGATGACGGTTTTGCTTTTGCTGTTATTGCTTTGGCCAACGCAGCGAATAGACGATGCGCACCGGCGACCAGCCACACCTTACCAATCCTTATTTGGCAAACGTTGCAGAAAATGCACTTTGCTTCGGGGGCGGTGTCGAGACTTCCAATGCTGTGATTACCGTAGTCGCAGACTGAGGAAATGACAGATGACGGATGTCAAATCGACAAGGATGACGAAATAAGATGATGTTTACGATGAGAAAGTCGGTCAACTTGGTTGTTTCAGCCGAAACTTGAGGCATCTTCAGCAACCGGTTTCCATTCAGTGCCGTTGAGCAAGTTGAGCCTCAGGGCTCAGGTCATGGAAGGCTGGGGATTAGCAACGTGCCTTCCATGTAACTTGAAGCTTGAAGACTGCACTGGGCTGTACCTACCTTACCTAGGTAGGTAGGTACTGTAATCATTCACATGATCCAAGCGCCTGGCGTCTGTCGCGCTACGAGATCGCCTTGTACCACCTCCATTGACCGTTAAATTTACCGACTCAACAAGCATCTGATTTTGACAGGATGCAAGCCGAAAGCCATCGGGCGCCACGCAATTCACTGCTATCAACAGCAAATCCATCCCGGTAGGGAGATGCTTAATTTCAGGCGAGTAGTTTTCTCTGATCCTTTTCTCCTCAATTTCCACCTCGACCCTCTCCACTTGGACGCTATAAACGTGGCTATGACTATTTCAGACTACAGTACAGTACCTAAGGTAAGTATTAAATGAACGAGCTGCTACAATAAGCAGGGCATGCACTGATGATACTGGCTGCTGCCCACACCCAGTACCTACAGTACCGTACAGTACAGTGAGATCCCCATTGTTTGTCGTACGACCTGCAGCGCTATTCTTAACGGATCTTGTCCCCGAGCCCACGAGAC